>UCOM01003132.1:0-20038 GCA_900474385.1 Ormyrus pomaceus | reverse complement strand
TCAGGAATAGATTTCATTTTCCGACAAAATTATGGTTTTTCCAACTAAATAGAAATCTATTTGAGAGGAGCAGAATCCTTTTCTTATAAATAGAAATTCCGCTGACGTAAATATTGAGAGGATTTTTCTCGTAAGGAGAGGAACCTTTTTTTCAGTGTGGCGATATTTTATCCGTGCAAAACACAAAACTCGCACGAAATCCCAATTTTTTTACTGCGTTTGCGCCAAATATATGCTCATCGCCCCATCTTTGTACATATTACGTAGGACAAAGAAGATGCGAATAGTTCAGATGAAGATCAACCAAACTGGATTCAGATCTAAATCAACTGGAAAATTTGGTGCTGATCAACGACGGGCTCATTGGCGCGTTCCATCAGTACACTCAAAAAACGATCCTCTTATTACAAAAGGAATCCAGTTGTCAGAAGAGGAAATTCTTCTCAATATTTAAGCTAGCGGATTTCCTCTTGTGACTCACGGAAAATCCTTTCTAAATCAAGTTGCATGCTCACAAAAGGAAATCATTTTGTACGCAAATGTATTTTCAATTTTAAAAATTGATTTACGACCTCGCACTCTCGGGACAAATATTCTCGTTCGGGCAGTAAACTCACCCGCGGGAAAAATCTTCTACTTTCGCCCCTTGTTGCACAATGTACTATTTCAAAAAAAAGTCTTTTTCCTCAAGGGGGAAAAAGACTTTTTCAAAAAGACCCCGGTAAACCCCACCGGAGGCAAAGATTAACCGTTCAAATAAGCTTAAATTACGTCAATGAATTTTTTATGCTATTTTAATGACCGTTCTTTGTTTGACTATAACTTTGGAACAAATAAAGATTTTTGGACATTTTTTTTAATCGATAGGATTTGATCTCACCTTTTGAATGCCGGGAGTTAAAGTTCTTTATAATTAACTGTCGATAAGTTGTAAGTAAACAAAAATCGATTTTTTTTTCTGTAAAAGATCTCATAACTTTTGAAAAATCGAGCATTAGACCGAATGAACGCGGCTTTCTTTATATTTTAACATTATAAAACATATCCCGAAGTTGCAAGAAAATCCGTGACCCAAAGTTGGGACTCTCCCTTGTGAGTGTAAACGTTCGGTACAGTGGTGTTTGTCTTGATCGGCAGAGACTGTAAGAGTCTTCGGATTCAGTCTCAATCTTAGCTGATGTACTTCCACAAGGTTTTTTTAATACTCGAATAAAAGAGTTTTGTCTGATATTCTGAGGACATGATTTGAAAGAAGTCTACTGCAGGAGAGATTTTGTTTAAAGAAATGACTGTTCGATGATTACCGTACCATAAAGGCAGCATAAATAGAGCGACATTAAATAAGGAAAAAAAAATTAACTGAGACTATAGAGTGGTTCCCGATTCTCGAAGAAAAAAAACACCGCTTTAATGCTTTGTTCAATATATTTAAAATACAGTTAACATAATTAACATTACACTTTCTTTCAAACTCGAAATGGTCAAAATAAATTTCTCAATCAAAATCATCAATTAATTTTCAAGCCTCATTTAACAATCTCGTAGATTCAACCCCGATTGTAGCAATCGGTACGGTTGTCTAACGGATAGTCGCAGGTTTGAAGGTTCGGATTCCACTCCGTGCCGGTGCCGCAGCTTAAAATTTGGCATCTGTATTGGGTGCATATTCTGTGCTTGGAGCAATCACCGGGCACCCCCATTACGTCGCACTGGAATTCGAAGAACGTTACGTTTTAATGTAGAAAAGTAAATATTAGCTTCAATATGATTTAATCCGTGGAATTGTAAAGATTAGAAATAAATATTTTATGGATCTCTCAGGCCGTATTTTGGTGTTCGAAAATATGTGTGAATGCAGTGTACTGATTTCTCACTTTTCAAGTGCAGAATCTTTGTAAGTTTATATGCACGGTACATTATCAAAATTATCACAAAATATACTTACAGTGACCGAATTGGAGAAAAGTAAGACACTCAAAACAACGCAAAAGGAAATCAAAAGAAATTTGATGTTGCTTTGTGGAATACAAGTGAACTGCAAGAAGCTCTTGGGTAAAATACAGAAATCTACAACTTTATGATCGATTTGCAGTCCGGTGCTCCTTTTTAAATAGCAACCTCGTGCTAAATTTTTAGTTTTTTTCTCAACTTTTCCTCATATTTTCGATCATCGATGCAGCAAAATTTCTAGCGCTATTAATAGAGACTCTGAGTATTTTATAGAATAAGTGGTATCAATCGTTGTTTAAAAAAAAATATATATATATATATAAATCAGAAATAGTTAGCGGAATAAAATCAGAAAGTATATATATAGTATTTATAAAGTCAGGCGATAATTATAATTATAAATTATAAATTTATAGGTATAATCCAGCTTCTGCTATATTATTCTCTCATTTGGTCAATACTCAATCATTATTAAGCCAATATTCAACCATTATTCAGCCAATATTTGATCAGTGTTCGGCCAGTATTCAATCATTATTTAGCCAATATTCAACGAATATTCGGCCAATAGTCGACCAATATTACTGCTTTTCTGAGCAGTCGACGTAAAACACGCGGCTAAAACGTGTGTAAGAGAAATTTTCGAAATTTTCATTTGAAATTAGCCCCCCACTGTAGATATATGGCACCATCAACGGCCAATGCATAACCTTATGTAGGCTTTCTAGCGCGGCGCGAATCGACTATCGGTATAGCGCCACTTTAAGCTGGCATACGCTGAGAAGGAACCTGCCACTTCCGTTGCGGGTAACGGTATAACGCGCCACTTTGTTCGCAAAAGTCCCGACTAACTGACTTTGATTTTGTAAATACAAGTATTATATTAATTAAGCACCTGGCTTATCCTTACACGTCCTCATTCGAGCACGGATATAGGCTCTCGACGATTCCCAAAGATATAATTGGGATTACTTTCACACGTATTTGAAATTTGATTCATATTTCCCATTAAAAAATATTTTTAAATGTTAGAGTATTAATTGATTTAATTTTATGAGCTAAAAAAATAATTCACAGATAATAAACAAATACTATATAAATAGGAAAATATCAGATTACAAATTGGACTCGAACTTTAAGAGAAGCTTTTAAATTCCAAATTATTTTAAAATATTTCCTTTTATTGTAAAGTTGTATTTTTAGAAAAGCACCAGGCTTACACACTTATGTATTCAAGTTCTGAGTGGTACCGGTACAGCATATTGCTCTTTTTCTCTTGCTTAGAAATAAAAATTTAGCTGTATTTTTCTTTCCTCCAATGAATTGAAGCCCACAAGGAGAGAGAATAAAGAAAATGTTTAAACGGCAGAATGTATTTTTAAATCTATGTATTTTTCCTTGAAATTTCTTGTATATTTCGTACATATGATGTGTGCCAACACTCGCATCTACAGACCATTTGGTGCAATGGCTGCTCGTTTACTCTTGTGTATCATCGCTATTTACATGTTATAGTATTGAATCTCGCTTCCTTCATTCACCTGCTTTTTTTCTTACTGTTTTCTTTCGTCGGTACGCGCATTTTGCAATCAGTATAAAATCATAGAAAATATTGCCGAATGTACAAAGGACGAATGCTGACAATTAAGAAGATTATACTTATATACTTTAATTATACACACGCAACAAGTGATTGGTGGGAGGTTTCTTTTGTTCTCTCATATTATATACGCTTCAACTATAGAAATATATTCGGTGCTGCGAAAGAGTCAATACAATGTTTAAAACGCGTGTTTGTGAGTGACAACTTGTTTAAACGCTCCTTTATTTTTCTTCGTCGATACACATTGCGAGGTTCATAGGTACAACTCACTTCACAGTCAAAACGGAATGTCAGAACGAAAAATCGATAAGAAAAACGCATGGTTACAATGTCTATGATACGCTGACGATAATTATACTTTACGGTACAACAAACGCAAAGTAATGTAAATGAATTTTACATGTGAAAAGAAATTAGATTTTCCCTCTTCTGCCTTTTTTTATTAGGTTACACGCTGTGCTCGATTCGGTTACATTTTTCGTTATAAATATTGTTGTCGCTGTTCTCTGTAGTTCCTTTAGGTCTAAATCTACCACTACCCTTAATACTAACTATTTAAATCGTTACAGTCCAATCTCGTTCGAAAGGCGCGTTTCTTTCCCGCGACTTTTGTTCGCGAACAAGTTTGGACGATAAGTTTGCTAAAATCTGTTACTGCTGCTTATCCTTTTTTTCCTCGCCTCTTATTTACGACAACGACTTCTTTTTCTAATCGTGCGGTGTGTATTATAAGTAATTAAATACATATTGTACACGAGAAATAATACTCGGCGCCAACGGTGTAAGAACCGCGTTATGCTTTTTAAAAACGATCGAAGATAAAACTGAAAAACGTGCGCAGAAATGGTCTTTGATTATTTAATTTATAGTTCGTTTACTATGTTTTAGCTTGGGTTAGTCGAAAGTGAATAGTATACTGACGAGAACCGATTTTTATCCCTTTAGTACTGATAGATTTACTGAATAGTGCCAAGAAGATCGAGTTGTTAAATTACACACACATATTAGACTGATTAGTACTACAATTAGGTCACAGTAATAATTTCTTCTTTCGAATAGACGTTTTTACTTAGCTTGTAATACTGATGCGTTTATTTTCTGAGTCTTACGCGAGTAAAATTGTTTTTTTTTTCGACGAGATGAGATTCATCCTCTGGTCTATATTTAAGTTTTCTAAAATTATTTACTGTGAACTTTCGAGTAATACACAATTACGAGGTGACATCGAGCCAACTTTTAATATTAAGTTTCTTTTTATTCTTACACCGTGTTATTACGCCTTACAGTGTGAAGTAGTCTTTTTCATAGTTATAATTGAGTTTTGCTGCTGATGTTGATGCTTTTCCTTATCTTCACGTTGGCTATGATTCTTACATATGCGGTAATGTACAAGAGAGGACGGGTTAAGGAGTTTATCGTACATGTATTACAGTGTGTTCTGGTAAATGTGAGCAGTATGTAAATTAAAATTGCGGTTGCTGCGAAAAGTATTTGCATTCATTATCCGGAGTCCTTTAATGTTTTGTAATAAAATGTAAAAACGACATTAAAAATTAATCTGTCTGCATACCTATATTGTAGAAACATTCTAATATTGCTGTAGTATTGTTATAACATTCATTCTGTTAGTCATTATACGATAATGTTATTTTAACATGGTTCAGAAGACTCCACCTGCTTTTTTCTAATGCATACTATAAAAATCAGTCAAATCGAATCTTTCAACATAAGTAAGATACTTACTTGCATTAGTAAGAAAATACTTGGTACGCTCAACAAGACAAAATACCAAAAGAAAAACAGAATATTTTTCGCAACAATCCTTAGCCATATATATCGCAATAATATCGAAAACGTTAAAAGGGTAAGGAGATGGCTTCGCTACATCTTTCACGCTCCTCTCAATCTTGGAATGTCATTCGCACGCAAAGTAAAGCTGCTCTCCACGAGCAACGGACATTCAGATCCATCGCTCGGCGATCACCTCTTTATTGCACGCTCGTTGTGATTCGAAATAGACGCGCATACAAAGTTCGCAGCAAAAGCTATAGACTAGAACTAATGACTAGTGACTAGATAAGAAAGCAAGTACTCGAAGCTGTCGCACCTGAATCCGACCGCCTCCTCCTTTGCTCCTTTAATATCAATAATACTTTCGACCAATTCTCTTGGAGCGCGACAAACGAAGACCTCAATCGCGCTCGCAGTATATAATCGTAACATCCTTTTACACGTCGATACGCAATTTTTATCCGGCGTTTTTTCCCTCCTATTTTTATCTCCTTGAATAATAATACGCAATCGATACTTAATTTTAACGGTGCGATCTTCAATGCGATCGCGCGCCTCGCGTTTACAAAGGTTTTCTCAGCGGTTCTTTATCTTTTATATACAAAGTTCTATTTACAGTTAAACGTATTGACATGATATTCGCCGAGGTTTCACGCACGCACATTTACACGCAGACGAACAGGCAAAGACGTTACGCTACACGACATTAACAACAATAATGTCCTCGAAGATAGCTTTTTTTCAAAACAGGTACTTAACATAAATAATAATACGTGATACATATTTATAGATATTTGAAAATTTCATTCACTCTGTATAAATAATCGTGTCCTATTCACACAGCTCTGTAAATAATACAGTTTTCAAAGCTGTCGCATTATTTTTTAGAATTTGAGCACAGATTGGTTTGCTCTTTTCTCGTATTTTTTAAGAGCTCGATAAGATAATGCAACAGTCTGATTATAATTTGAGATGCTTGGAAGATCGTATTACTGGAAGATTGCGGGAAATTTACGAAACGATATATAATTTTTGCGCACTTTCGTTGTTATGGCAGTGCAAAATAATGAACTTTATTATTGAATGTTTGCTCAACACCGCTAAAAATGTTGGTGTTTCCAGTCGTTGTAATTTGTTTTTTGATATACCAAATGCCACTAAAATAAAGCCTAGGTTAAAAAATAAATCACAATCTTTTTTAAATTTACCAGAGTTTCAAAAGCAGCTAAAAATATTATCAAAGTTCTTTAAAAAAATGTTATGATTGAGTGCAAAGTGCTTTAAAATCAAAGTACATTTCATCGGTACTTTTACGGATCATAGTGCGCATTTGAAGGATGGAAACGCGGCTTACATTTTATTTCTTTTTATTAGCATCTCAGAGACCATTGCACTACCTTTTCTCTTACTTTCATTGACCATCAAATGATCTTATTCTACACGAACGACATAAGTAACGAAACGGTGAACGCTCGTTGAAAAGTTGCATATCAAGGATACTCGGCTACGCTATAAAGTTTCATCGAAAAATGTCTTGGGTCGTCAAAAAATGCTCGAAAGGGAACTATGCCGTCGCATATACTTTTTTTTATCGTTTTTCTTCTTTTCGGTGAAAGAATAAGAACGTAATTCGAAAAATCATTTGAAAACACGTCTGAGATTCGTAATTGAACACTTGGAATTCTGACCTTTTTTCGGGCAACGCATTGTAAAGGAATCAAAGAGAGAGCAGACACTCGTTGAAAATGTACTCCCGGCCTTTATCGCGCGATTCATTTACCGTTTTTTCGCACAGCGTCAGGAGCGCTTCATTTTTCAACTCGCTCGGGAATTTCCTTATTACAGAGCCGTCCGCCGACGGCTTCTCCGGTTCCTCGCGTCATTTCGCGGGCGAACTCGCTGGGAATGCGTGTAATACTCTCTCTCTCTCTCTCTCTCTCTCTCTCTCTCTCTCTCTCTCTCTCCGACATTTTTTGGTCCCTCTTTGAAGAGCGCTTCTCAATATGTCGAACCCTTCGAAGGAAATAGACCCGAGCGAGGAAGGCTTTCCTTTGAGGCGTATTAATATTGAACTTTCGGAGACGGCTTTTTTGGCAATTTCGCGAATTGACTCTTGCGATTTGTCGTTGTAGGCCTTATTATCGTGCACTGATAAAGGTGTAGTATTAAAATAAAATAATTATAAAACTCTCATGGATTCGCAGTGAAAAAGGAGTGCCTCGAAGACGTATAAAAAAGTTGCTGGTTAAAACGTGCACGGGGTTGGAAAGTGTCCTCAACTTTGCGTTTTCGATATGATCCCGAACGCGCGAAGAAAGCCCGAGGGAAACTCTTTAAGGGCTTCTCTCTCTCTCTCTCTCTCTCTCTCTCTCTCTCTCTCTCTCTGCCTCGAGTCGCGTGAACTTTCGATCGTCGGCAGGGTTCTCTCTTTCGCTTTTTTGCCAGCGGAGCTTTTTTCGTTCGATAGAGACCTTAACGGCACGCCGAATCGCTCTGCAGTGAGAGAGTTGCACGAAAATTCTGGAAGTCGGCGTTCTTGGGATTTTTCGCTTTGAATCGGATTGCTCGAAATTACCGGGATGAAAAGATTTTTCCTGTCCTTTTTGTCGATTTTTCGAAAACTTACTGTATTTTAAAATATATTTCACTGCATAGTAGTGTTAAAGAAATAATTGCTTCGCACAAGAATGAATTTTATAGAATTAAAGAAAATGTTTCTTTAGATTTATTCAACAAAATAATTTCTTCCAAAATCTTTCAAACTTTTTTAGTAGAGAAAAGAGTGTCAAAATAAAAATTTTTAATGCATACAAAAAAGTGTAAGAAAAATCACTTCCATTAAGGTTAATCTTACAAGCAATTATTTTCCGAAAAGTTCGTGCACAGACGCGCCGAAAACTCGCGCCGTCAAAGCTGGTTTTTTTTGCCTCCGGGGCTTTTTCGCTCTTCTCTCATCCACACTCGACGCATTTCCTCGTCTAGACGAGACTCTCTCTCTCTCTCTCTTTCTCTCGCTCTCTCTCGTCCTCTTGGCTCTTTCGATTCGCGTCGACACTGGAATATTATTCACGATGTGTTTTTCCCCCTTCCGTTGTCTTTGCCGACGACTTCTATCTTTTTCATCGCTGCTTCTCCTCGACTTTATTACTTGCTTCTTCTTCTCTCTCTTTCTCTCTCTGCTTCAGTATCTCTCCCGGTAGTCGACGCATGTTGGAGAGGCGCGTTTTCACTGGCTGCTTAGTTCGGATCTGAGGCACAAAGGGGAAAATCGGGCTTGAGTTTGCGGAAAATCTGTTTGCTACGGCTGAATGAGTTTTTGTGAATGTTTTTTTTGCAAGAGATCAAAAGGTAATGAATTCTTATGGAAAATTTGTATTTGTACAGAAATTACTTTGTAGTTTTGAAAATTTATACAAATCCGATTTATTAAATTAAATTAACTAGTGAATTAATTGATTTTCTATCAATAATAAATAAGTGGTTTTTAGAATTAGTATTACTCACTTTAATGCTTTATATCGCTCTTTCTCGTGATTGTTGTCCGGTGGTTCGCATTCGAAAGATGCCAATGCCAAGGCTGTAAAACAAACGTAGATGTTTTAGAGACTATAATTTTCAACATAAAACAATGTTGAGTGGCTGTCATGTAAAAAAATCGTAGGTAAAAGAAAAACTCCAAAACAAGCTTTTTCAAAACACAAAATTTTAACAATTTTCACCATTTTTTTCATGAAAATTAATAATATGGTATACTTTACATGTTATTGGCAGTCTTCAATTTCCTACCGTAAAGTAACAAAATTTTTTACTCAAGACAGTATTATACTTCGACTATCTAGACTTTTTCATTAAAAAAAAAAAAAAAAAAAAAAAAAATTGAAAGCGCTCTCGCCAATTTTATCGCGCAGGAAAAGCTCGCCGGAGGTATGTTTCAAAGGGATATCGATTGCTTGAATAAGGAACGGAAGATTGAAACGCACCATTCTCCGTAAGTACCGGACTGGCCTGGAGGAAGGCGATGACCCTTGGATTCTTCTCGAAGGGACAGGCCACTTGCTTCCAGGCTATGAACTCCGTCACCTGTTTGGCCAACTGCCAGAATTTCTCGAAGTTGATGTGTCCGTTCGGCAGCCTGAAATCCAGATTGAACGTTTGAGCGAGGAATGCGTTTTTTTTTCTGGGTAATCAGTGCTATTAGCGGAGCGCGGCGCGTTCAAATTTTCATGAAGTTGGATTGCGCGGCGCTTGATGGGCTACAAATAAGCGGGGATTGGAGGTTTGCGAGTACTAGTAATTTTAATAATAAAATTATTTAGTGTTTGACGTTATATCTGTAGTAAATGGGATTGACGTTAATAACTAGTAGGGTAATGAATCTATGCGTTTGCGTAACTTTAAAGAAAGTAAGGTAATGTGGGAAGCTTTATAATATTGTCGAAAATGAGCTATGCAGGAAGTTTTTGTTTCTAAAAAAAGATCTAATTTTAAAAAGAAATCATTCGACAAGTTTTCGCCACTCCTTTTTTAAACTTAATTTAAAGATTTTTTATAGCTATAAGAAGGTTATTTTCACTGTAACCAATTCAGAAGCTAGTAGACATACCTATAAGTGTTATTTATTTTCAGAAAAGTTTCTTTCCCCTAATTCGAGCAAATGCACGCACCAGAGCGTACAAAAGAACTGTTATCCAAAAGAATAAACTCTCTCAACACCCCATTACTCGTTCCCAGAAGTTGACAGAAACTCGACTCAACAAAAATTTCTACATCAGTCAAGCTCTGGAGAAGCAAAAGAGCTTCTTAAAAATGTCTGCGCGGCGCGTCACCGTGGGATGTCCTTTACCCCTCTGGCTTTGTGCGGCTGAAAATGACACTCGCGGAAATACAGTCAGGGGGAATCTTTGTACGCGCGACGCGCGCAAGTCGTACGTATCCTTTTTCTCGGCGCGAAAAGGAATCGGGGGAGGGGAGGGGGGGGACGTGGAAGGAGCGAAATCCCGTTTCAACTTTCGTCATTACAAGTTTAATAAGTTTACACGGGCTCGAGAACGCCGCCGAGAATCGCCCTCCTCGTCGAACAGCTAATTCTGATCGGGGAGCCGAGGAGGCGAGAGGTGTTCCTTTCAGGAGCTGCGACATCTTCGGGCTTTCTCGTTCGGATCTGCTTCTGAGAAAGAGGCTTTCTCAAAATTAATGCGATGCCTTTGTCGGTGGAGATTAACTTGTGTTTTGTACATTGTCAAGATCCGTAGATGAAATAGCTAATAAAATTATTGAAAAAGACATTGAAAGACGACGTTTCGTCTTAGGGGCTCAACATGCATTACTTTTACAAAGTTAAATATTCAATAAAATGAGTCCAGAACAGCCTCTCCGCCAGCGCCGCCAGCGGTCCCCTCGCGAGGTCTTTGACTATCAAATTTCGTCGCGGCGCACACTCACTTGTTACTGCAGCCCTCGTTGAGGAAGTACAGGTCCTTGACGAGCAGACTGAAGAAGGGAACGACGATGCGCTGCCTCTCGTCCGTAGCGCCGGCGCTACGCCACATCGCCGCCTTCAGGGTGCTACGGTAGCTGCTGAAGTTGCTGCTGGGGTCCATCTGGTGCTCCAGAATCGAGAACTTGGCCGACGGCACCTTCGACCACTGCACGAGAGGATTTTTTCCGTTATGCATGAGCCAGCTCGTTTTTTTATTAGGTCCTTTATACTCACGGTCTTCTTCAATCGCGATATCGGCGACATGTTCAGTCCAGCTATTATCGCCATGAGCGAGTTGAAGTTACCGATGTTGAAGCACTCTCGCGCCGTTTCGATCCAGTACTCGACCACTCGAACTCGCTGCTTCTTCTTCGCGTGCTGAACAGATTAGTGAATTGTGCATTTTTTTTATGGGAAAAATTGTGGATTTGGTTTTTAAGGAAGGGCGATTTTTTTGCTAAACTTACCTTGCAAACTTCGGTGGCCACGAAATAGCTGAGCCGGTTGAACCATTGCACGTAGGATTCGAGATTGCGCGTCTTTTTCATATCCTTGAAAGACGTCTCCAAGTGGGGTGACTCCTTGAAATAAATAAGAAAACGAATCTACAATTTTCTGAAATATTTAGCAGGATTAAATGTCAAGAGTGTTAAATTCGAAAAAAAGCGAGCGTAGAAAGTTATTTCGTAAGCAATTCCAAAATTTTTAAACATCTTGGTGGTAAACAAAATTGGCTGAGCTGCCAGCGTAGGCGGAAGCATCCGAGCGTAAAGTGTTTGTTTCGCGGCAGCAAAGGCATTCCGAACCTCGAGTTCCTAAAAAAAATTCTGCAACGGAAAGATGCAAACCTTCCCTTGAGGCTATCCAAAAACTGTCGGCCGTACGTCGTTTAGGGCTGCGATAGTCTTTTGTACGCGGCGTTACGATATTTGAACGGAGCAGAATATTTTTTTAATCGCAGTAAATATCATAAATCGGCAATTGTCTTGGTGTTTGTGCTTGCGCGCTTTGCTGCGGTACTGTGCATACATATGTTATACGCGTTTCATTTTTTGAAAAAAACATATTTATTTTTAATAAACACACTCATTGATCTTTTGATCGCAAGTAGTATCAGTGCTTTAGTAGTAATTAAAAAATTGTACTTTGAATTACGGATTTTCGAATAATTCCAAATTCAAACGTTCCCGTCAAACAATGAAAACTAAAATTTTCCCAAATTCATTTAAAAAAGCTGTCAATCAACTCACGAACCAGAAAATACAATAAAAATTAGCAAGCATGGACTAAAAAGAGGCGAACTAAGCGACTGATAGCAGCCGATTAATTTGAGCACACACGTGGACGAGTCCCCGGCAGCTGTTCTCCCGGGGCTTTGTGAACGCGAAGCGCGGCTATCGGGCGATCTAGTCTTACCTTAGCGAAGGCCTGCACGAACTCCTCGGGGCCGATGTAGGAAAGCCGCTCGAGCTCAACGTGAGTCAACTGCTGCGCCAATACTGTCGCCGACGGACAGAGCTCCGTTATATCGACCTGTAACAGAGGCTGGAGGTACGAATGGTTAGTCGTCGGCTGAGGTTGATGAGTCATCGATTGTTTATTGGTTCGCTAATTTGATTTTTATTTTTCTTTCGATTAAAAGTTTCGAAAAATAAATTGTTAAAACTTCTGACGTGTTTCTAGTTTTAAAAAAATGAACGCAGTCCGCTCTCTCAATATAAATGAAAATAAACAGAGAAAACCGCGCCACTATCGAGAGGGAAGAGTGTAGTTATAAACTTTTAAGCTTGTGAGAAATGTAATTGTTCTCGACGAATCGGGTTAATAAAATTACGTTTCGTTCAGCGCTGACTTTTCCGTTTGTGATTTGTTTGCCTGCTTTGTTTTGTCGAACAATCTAAAATGCGAATTCTGACGAGATGCTTAATGCATGCAGTTCTAAACTAAGCGGCACAGAATCAGAGAAGCGAATGAGTTTCGGATGAAACTTTAAGGCTTGAAACTTTGTATCACCGTAAAACGCTACGAATGATATTTTAAATTAAATTAAATTATTTATTTTAAACTAATTCATTTACAAATGCTGTCGAATAAGTTGTATTACAAAGGAAGAAGATATTTTATTTTCAATATTTAACACTTGCTTTAATTGAGAAAGTTTGGTTTGTTGAAGAGCTTGGAAATTATTACAGTTTTCACAGACTTTGCCACTTGTGAATCTGCATGATGACATTTCGTTGTATATGTGGTACGAATTACAGCATAATACAGCAGAATTTGAATGGGCCACCAACGGGATTAAATCGAATGATTATAATCAAGAGTTACGCTTTTTGTATAAATATGTATAATTTAATTATTTGATTAAAATTGCTAGTAAATTCACTCTTTAACTTTAATTAAACAAGGACTGAACTATATGCTTTATCAGTCCTCGTCGTTATTCAGTTGTTTTAAGATGGGCCTGCAAGCTCAACGTCATTCTCCGAACCGTAAAACTTCTAGTTTCCCTAATCAAACCGAGTAGCTTTCGAAGCAACCGTCGCTAAAAGCTTATCTCCTAACTCACTTTCCCTTATCAAAATCAGCAACATCCAGCCCCTAAAAATCGATCGCCGCTCCTAGCAATTTCCTCTCTCCTCGACTCGCTCTTTCCTGCATGTGCATCCAGCTAGCAGCAGCAGCAGCGGCGGCGGCACGCAATTTCTCGCTGATTACCCGACTCGGCTTACATATTCCAGGTCCGCGGACCGGCATATTTAACTAACTGATGCAGTTGAAATTAGGCCATTAGCCAAACGGCAAAGAGCGCGTCGTCGTCCGCTGGCTAATCAAATTAACCGAATAGTTACTGTTCGTGCACTCTCTCTCTCTATCTCGCCGCTACGCGGCGTCAAGGAGAGAAGTACGTAACCCCGTTAGGGTAACTGCATCGGCCAGCGACATTTAGAGGAGCTATGCGCTCACGAGTGGCGATTGCCCGCGATGCCTTCGCCTGCAGGATAATGCCCAGATGCAGATTAGAAGCGGATTTATTAGACCGGATGCTACGGTGCTAATGTTTTGATGGATCGCCGGGAAAAAGCTGGGGGGGATTGGCTTGCCGGGGGTCGAGATGGAACACTTTGAAATAATTTATTCAACAGTTTTTTTGGAATTTCTAGGTCAAATTTGTGCCCTTTATTTAGTTTTTATTTAATTTTGAAATTAGGAACTTGCTTGATTACTCTGACAATCGCGATTTTGATTGAAACAATTTTTTCTTCTTTTTTTTTAAAAAGTTATGTTAACGAATTAAAAGTTTTTTAAGGATGCTTTGGAGTGATTGAATTAAATGTTCTAAAAAAATTGAAAAAATGTTCTAAATATTATTGAAGTTAGGTAAATAAATAAATATGTTATTTAATACTTGAAATTATAGTAAAAGTATGACTCTTAAATAAATCAAACGATTTCTTTAAAAATTTTCATTAAAATAGCACTATCAGCGCATGAACTATTATTTTAACGCATTAGGCACATTTTTTTCAAAGCAAATTCTTTCCAATATTTGGTTCGTTGGTCAAAGGGCAAAAGTCAAAGTAAGAAGCGATCCGTGCGGCGAAATGAATATTTTTTGGGCGCTTTGATGATAATTATGTATAAACGAATGCGTTTAGCACCTTTAATGAAACGTATGTAAAACGATGTGAATGGGGACAAAATCATTTAAATTAACGTGCAAGTTTCTACTAATGACGTACTATGGTAATGCATAAAAGATGGAATTTAGCGCGTGTGCACTTCGTCGTCTGCTTCAACCTTTCCTTGCAAAATCGCGTGATTAATATTTTTCCGTTATTTGACGTGTTTACCTTTCATAAATAGCTTAAAATAATCGTGCGATTTATTTAAATAATTAATCATTATTTGCACGAAATTTCGTTTGAAATGTGCATTAATGGTGAGCAATTGAATGCAAGGCATAATCTACTACTCTTTAAGTCTTGAATTTGCATTTGAATATCTTTAACGTGAATTCAAAGTACGCGTTAGAAATTTAATTAAAATTTAGTTATACTATTAAGCAAAAAATTATGTATATTAGAACTTAATATTTTTATTCTAAATGGGTTAGATATTCCTACAGAAACCAAGCAATATAATTTGAGGACGTGTAGAAATTATTACTCTAACATATGGAAAACGGTAAATTCCCACTTACGGCTCGATCAAATTCGCACGAAGGCAGTCTCGGCCGGTGCTCGAGCAGCGCCCTCTGGCCCAGACAAGCGAGTAAATAAACAAAGAAAATCTCTCCTCCGCGGGAAGCAGCTCCTAATACCCCATTCGCCGCAAGCAGGCCTTAATCCGAGGAGGCCCCGGGGGGGATCTGGCCGGGGCAGTTGACCGCAGGGCCGCCCCTCTCGAAGGGCGAGAAACCGAAATTGCCCCCGATGACGCGGCCGGCGCGAAACTGCCGGCGGTATAATCGCGCGCGCAACCGGCCGTGAATTTGCGTGTGCCTACGGTTTATACGACGGCCGTTACGATTTCCGCGAGGAGGAGGAGGAGGAGGAGGAGGAGCCGCTGGCCCGGAAAAGATAAGGCCAGGCTGAGAGAGGATTTCGTATTAGGTACCCTCGGGGATTTTATTCTGCTTGGGGGATTGTTTTTATTCCGGCGGCCTCTCGCTGAGTGATTTGTGACGGAGCGCGTTACGCTAATGCGGAGCTGAGTGCCGCGGTGCCTTTTTCCCTGGATTTTCGGGAGGAGGAGGGATTGGCGGGGGTTTTTTTTTAGCGTGAATTATGCGCTGTAGTTCTTTTGCTTTAATGAAGAGGAATGAATTGGGAGTCGCCTTTGGCGGAAATGTTTTTCTTTTATTGGGGCTTTTCTAAATTGAAGAGAGGTATTGAAAAAAGTGTGTTTTTATTTTTAATGTGAATTTCATTCACGCAGAAAATTTTATTTTTTACGTATTTAAACATTCTAATAAAGAATATGGATTTAGTGTATAATTCTATTTTACTGAATGCATAACACGTTAAATAACGATATGGCAATATTTCGTAAAAGATCAGTTGTTTTTCCTTTAAATAAAGTTACAGTCAATAATATTTCGAGAAACAAAAGGGTTATAACGTAAATGTATTTCATTAATAATTAGTCTTTCATTGAACTCGTATTTTGAAACTCAAATAATTGCATTACATTGTAAACTTTGTCAACTTAAAAGCTGCAATAAAATAACAGTAAATATTTTTCTTTAATTTTACGGTAGTTTTAAATTACAAGGGAGTCTAAATATTTGATTATCATGATGAAACTCGAGCTATTTTAATAAAATAATCGCGTATGTCAAGTCAAATAAATGAAACGTTAATAATGTTTGAGTTTAATATAATAATGTAAATGTCGGTGAATTGCAAATTAACTTCCCAGCTCGCAAACTACGGCTATATAGAATTTGACAATAGGCTTCAAAGCACAGCGTAATATTTTATGTGTAGATCTCTGCAATGCATCTGTTATACATACAAAATCTTACAAATGTTATCGCATAATTTTTTCAATAATATAACAATCCAAACGGTTACTTCGATATGCACCATTAAACGTCTAGTTCATGATTATACACCGATTGTTCTAGAAGCCGCATTCTACCGTATATATTAAAAAGGCCATCATATTCGTAGCCTTTGACGGATTAAAGCTTTCGAAATTCTCGAGCGCGATGAGCCTAACTCCATCACGATGAAAGCACTAAATTTCCAACATTAATTACACTAATTTATGTTTTGCATTAAATTTTACGAAAGTCAATGCGACGATATCAGGACTAAATTGAGAGCCTCGAAGAGGAGATCGGTTGGAAATTTACACGTCAAAACCTCCTCACTGCAACGTGACGTTATATAGTTGGTAAAAAGTTCCACTTCGGCCTTTCAGGTGCATTTTTTTTCTCGCTAGTTAACATGTCGACAAGAGGGAGGTATTTCAAGCATTACATTGTACTGACATTGCAATGTGTTTTTTATAAGCCAGACTTTAGAACTTTTTATTGGAGAGTCGGAAGTTAACCGAAGTCTGAGGTAAAACTAAGAAAAAAAACCGCAGAGGAAGAAAAAAAAATCTGTTCAAGTTCTTGGTAGGTACTGAAAAAGGCAGAAAAAAATTTCAAGAAAATAAAGGTGAAAAAATAGTTAAAACTTTATTTCTTCAAAATTTAAGTAAGCATTTTCTCTGTAGTTTTCCTTTAATTAAATTAGAATTTAAAAAGTTAAAAAGTATATTAATTAATTGTCGGATATTATAATAATTTCTATCGTCTATAATTATTTTAAATTAAATTTCCAGTGAGTGTACAGACTTTCTTCTTCGATTCGCGCTTCTGAAACTGAATTCGTCGAAAATATTGAGTCGCAGGGCGCTCGAAAAAGATTTAATGTAAAAAAATGTTACCTGGGTGAGCTGTTCGGTGTTGGCCTCGGTGGCCAATCTGGCGAGGGCCTCCTCGTATCTCTCGAGGGCGGTCAGCTTGAGGAGCAGGTTCTGGAGCAGAGCGGACACCTCCTGCCTGGCGGCGGCGTCGACATTCGCTACCTTCTGCGTTATGGACCTGACGTGGCCCATGACTCGCTCGTCCCGGAAGTCGTAGGGGAAGGTCTCGGTCCACTCGGCCAGCAGCTGCACCAGCCGCGGCACGAAGCGGTGCAGACGCTCCTGTCGAAGACAATGTCGGATTAGCTTCAGGCTCCGAGAGAAAGAGAAGAGAGACGAATTTTCCGCAGCTCCCTTTCTTTTACGAGTGCCGGTGATGGCTGGGAATTTGCGAGGGAGAGAAAGCTCGTTTCTTTTGATGCCGGAAGGGAGTTGAGGTTATGCGGACGTTCGAGTGGAACGACGGGAGGTTTGGTCAGGCGTTTGCGCTTGCATATGAGAGTTTTGGTAAGATTCGGTTGATTTAATCAAAATACAGATTTAATTTATTTACGCTATTAATGAATTTAATATTTAATTTAATAGGGTATATTTTTTAATATTATTTTTTTAATTTTATCTTATAGTTGACTTAAAGATAAATTCTAGATTAAATTCATTTAAAAGCTGATAAGAAATATTTCACAAGTGCATTGAACGATTACACGTATTCTAATTTAAAAAAAAAATTTGTTTAAATCAATCAAGATCATTACTTGCATTGTCCTCTTATAACTCATCTTCGTATTCTTTCAATCTTCTTTCATTCATCATCATTAGCACTTAATTCATCATCAAAGTATGATTATAATACACCATCTTCCCATCAACGCTTTCCAAAGTTAATTAACTCACACAATGATTAATACAAATTCCAAAACGTCAAAAGTTCCAGCTCGAAATTATTAACACCAAAGTTAATTAGATCCGAGTTAGAGAACACTATATTACCAACAAAGTTCCACTTGCCTTCGTCCACTGTACTCCCTAATTTACTCTCGAAATGAAAGAACTCCCTCAAAAAATACCCCCTCCCCGCGTGCTCCCATAAAACTCATCCGACGGCGCGCGAAATCAAAACGTGATATATAAAACAGGCGCAAAACGAGCGGGGGGGGGGGGGGATACTCGAGCCAACTAAACAAAGCGACCGCGAGAACAAAAACGGAGGCTGGAGAGAGATCAAAGCCGTCGGCGAAAGTTGCGCGCAACTTTGCTCTCGGTACGGAGTACACGTGTATATAACGCACGTCGCTTCCGAGCTAATTGATGCAAATGAATAGACACGGGTCGATCTGCTTCGGCGCAGGCGCGAGTCGCCGCTCGGCGGAGATTCCGCTCGCGCTGAATCGGCTATCGAGATTAATATTTTAAATCGGCGAAAGTTTGGCGGAGATCTGCAGCTCTCGACGTTCTTCTTGCTTTCGAGAGAATTGCGAGAATTTATAACTTTGGAGTCGTATTAATGGAATCTTTCGCGTGGTAATTTGATAGATAATTAGGTGGCAATTAATGGCTCACTCGAAATTAGATTAAGAGATTTGTTTGGACTATAATTTTTAATGAAACTGTGAAAATATCATAATTTTTTGTTAAAGTGAAGAACTGGAGTAAACGAATAAATTTTTTAACGTAATTAAACTTTTGCAATAATATTATTCTTTGGGTGTTTAAATAAATTAACTTGTAGTGACATTAATCGGGAAGTGGTGCGGCGTCGCATCGTTTTCAACGTTACAAAGCCTGACGCTTGCACTAGTGCCGGAGGTTTTTCCGTGAACGGGTCGGGTCGGTAATTAAGTAAGTGAGAACGGACTGGAATACTCAATGCATTTCGTCCAGTGCGAATTTGAACTTGTTCGGCAAGGCACACCGTATAAGTATCGATATTAGCGAGTTAGTTCACTGGTGGATAACCGGACGCCATCTAGCAGTGAGGTGGCGTACTAAGGCTCGCTGGCCTACTTCGCTTGCGGGTTTGAGTGGCCGCCTTGCGGTAGTGGTCGGTACCTTTTTATATATTGCGGAAGTGATTCTTCCGCTGTCTAATACGATTAAATCTGCCTGCCTTTCATTAAAAATTTCTGCAAAAGGTAGTAATTTATTTAGTTTTGACAGATTATAATTACAGTAACGAATAGAATTAAATACTTGCAAGTATTGATTCCAAATATTTAATTTTTGGAACTAAATATCTGCGAATCAAATTATATTTTATTCCAAAGATACAGATGAAAGAGGAATTTGTTAAAACGCGGTTTACTAGAATTCCGAAAACATTTGTTCAAGCTTTCAATTTTGCGCTATAAAGCAAAACACGCGTGAATATTCTCCCTTTAAAATTTTTCATCGCATTCCCTGAATATTTTTCCAAAATAAAAATATCCGACTAGTATTTTTCTTAAATCAGAATAAAATACCGCAATAAAAAGTTTACGACTCAATAAAAAAGATATTCAACTCCAGAAAAAAAGAGAACCCTATCCTCCCATTAAAAACGCTTCTTCCGAATTAATAATCCGAGGAAAGCCGGGCGTTCATAAATTTAAGGTTTCCTTTCAAAATTTCCGAAAAGAATTCTGATTTGGAAGCGGCGCGCGAATTTTCGATAATTTCCGGCTCGGATTTTTACGATTTTTCTCCCTCTCACTCCGCTTTAATTCATTCCGAGCTCTTTTTATCACTCTCGCCGCATTTTTAATTTCTCCCCAGGATTTTCACTTCCCCCCCCCCCCCCCCCCCCCCCCCCCCCC
>UCOM01003131.1:0-20018 GCA_900474385.1 Ormyrus pomaceus | reverse complement strand
CCTAACTATACAGTTCTGAAAAGATAAAAGATCTACCTTTTCCCAAAATTTCAAGTAATATCAAGCCTTTTTACTCCTGTAATCGTTGGACATAGAAAACTTATTTTTTTCAGTTTTCAGTTTTTTATTCAAAAACTAATTGACAAAATGGCTTGAAATTTTTCCAGATTATAACTCTATATATTCTTAATTACCAAAAATTTCTTCAGAGCAGTTGATAATTTAAATTAAGACGTATGCATACATACACACAAAAATATCCATACAGACATTTTTCAAAAACCATTTATTCTTATTCCTGACATCTTAAAATACAATTATAACAGGTTTTTCGAACAACTCCAAAAATTACTATCAGAAAGCTTCCTCTAGGAGAGAGCAAAAATCAATCAAACCAGCCGCATACCGCAAACTAAGCACATCACCGAAGGTTAGCTCGAGCTGAATAATTGTACCATCAAGCCATCAAAGCTCAATCCTCACGCGCAAAAATCTAACAGCCACCGGTGTGACACGCGACCTGGTCGCGATACCTCCGTGGCCGGAGAAAACAAAGCGGAAGTAGCGTTACAATTGGCCGTCGAAAACGAAATTCCGTTCCGCGGGCGGCTACCCCAGATAGCTCTTGGAGAGTGCTTTCATCGTCGACGCTTAGCGGCACGCCGCCGTTCCGATTAGGATTCAAGGGGCGTCCGCTCGCTGTGCGCTACCTATAAAGCCGGCGGGTCCTACCTTACCGTGGCATTCGGTCTTCGGCACCGCGAATCGATCGCTCGGCGCGCTCTTCTCCTTTATTCGGACCTTCCCCTCGCACTGGAAACGACCACGATGAAGGCCTTCGCTGCCGTCGTACTCCTCGCCACCGTCGCCTGCGGCGTCAGCGCTGACTTCCCTGGCATCCAGACGACAGTCGACGCACTCAGGAGCATCTACTACAGGTGATTTTTAGCGGGACTTCGGGAGGGGATTGGGCAGCGGCCAAAGCGGCTTCTTTCATGGGTATTTATTCGCGATTAAGAGGAATTCTTGATTAAAGTGGTTCTTTAACGGTCTTTGCTTTGTAATTCTGAGTTTTTTATTTGATTTTTATGAACTAATTATTTAGAATTGCCAATCTTATAATTACTTTGACTAAGCAATTAACTCATATTTGCCACCGGGCTGCTACCGATCTCTTAATAAATTCTAACAATACTATCAACTTCCTCCCGGCCTAATAATCAAAAGCAAAAATTCTCAGGTGCGCAAACGACGAGTCAATGCTCTCGTGCGCGAAGCCTAAAGTGCTCAAGTACCTGAGCGACGCGGTGGAGCAGGAGCGACTGCCGATCACCGAGGACCTGTCGATCGTGCGCACGCGCAGCTTCCCCGATGACACGTCCAGCAGCGACGCGGAGGAGTACTACGCGGCCCAGGAGTCCGTCGATCCGAAGAAGCGCGAGCAGCTCCGCTCGCTGATGCTCGAGAAGGTCGAGGCCTACCTCACCAGCCACACCCTCGAGGCTAAGCTGCCGGAGGCCATCGTCGGATCGAACATCGTGCCCAGGTCCCTCGTCGAGTCCGTGCCCAGGAGCATTAGCATCCCTCTGGCTGACTCCAACAATGGAAATGGTTAGTTCTTTGAGGGGATGAAATTCGGGCTAGGTTAAAGAAGCTGTCTTTTCGGGTGAAATTTGTCAATTTGTATTAGATGGGGAGTAATTGGGTGTTTGTGGCCTGATTAAAAAAGGAATTTAGTTATTGTAATGAATTCGAATGGCAAGAAATAAAATCGCAACGTGGGTTGAAAACTTACTCGTTAAACTTACTTAAGCTTGAATCGTAACCAACTATTTACAAACCGTCCAAGCGTGACTCAACAACCTTGACATTGCAGGTCGCGGCTTCGTGAAGAAAGTCATGATCCCCTTCCTGCTGGGTCTGAAGTTCAAGGCCACGGCTCTGGTGCCACTGGCCTTAGCCTTGATCGCACTGAAGACGTGGAAGGCCCTGACTCTCGGTCTCCTCTCGCTGGTGCTCAGCGGGGCGATGCTCATCTTCAAGCTCACCAAGCCCAAGGTCGCCTACGAGGTCGTCCATCTCGGTCACCCGCCGGTCGAGCATCCGCCCCACTGGGACACCGCCCCGCACGGACCGTACCGCGCCTACAGGAAGTAGAGCCCAGAGAGAAAGAGGACTTTGTATTTGCGAGGAGGATTATTTATTTGGCGGATTACGCCGGCTTATTTATGATTTTTTTTTTTAAATAAAAAGAAAAACTTTTTTTGTTAATTCTCTGTGTGTTCTCCTTCATTCCACCTGTGATATAAGATTAATTAGTCGGTAAGAGTGACGCAGGAAGCTTCCAGTAAGAGTTGCACGCGCGATTATGCACGAAAGTAAAATTCACTCCGAACTTAAGCGGCCATAAACTCGTGCGAACTGCCTCTCTCTCGGCGAAAGTCAGCAAAAGTAAAATGCCAAAATATAAAGCACGTGCCGGGTGGAAAAGCAAGCTAGCTCCCATAGGAAAAGCGATATCGGAAGCGTTTCCGTGCCGGATGCAGACTCGACCCCGAATCCCAAATCCGCGGCTAAAAATGCGCAAAGGCGGCGCTGGAATTCCGAGCGGGTGAAAACGGCGCATCGGGAGGCGAGCGCTCGCGAGGCGCATGACAATATCGTACACACCTCCGACGGGGAAGGGATGGAATTAACCTACTGCTGGGTCGTTAATGGGCCAGAGAGGCGCGGGAAAGGAAAGTATATCGCGCCCGAGCGGCTCCGTGTGCGGAATCGACGATAAGGGCAGGTGGAGAGGTGGCGCCCGATTTGGAGACGGGCGCCTCAACACGTGAATTGAGAGGCTGATGAATTTGGTTTATTAGTATTGCGCAGGGCATATACGAGTGCAATTAGGCATTTGGGTCTTGGGGCTTTATTGGGGAGCTATGTGGAACGATAGATGAGTAGATATAATTAGATGACGTGCGGATGTAGGATGGCGCGTGGTTAAGTCGCAGTATTATTAATCGCAGATTGAAATAGTATTCGTTGGTTCTTTTACATATTATTATGTTTGACGTGCACCGTATAAAGATGATAAGACGAAAATCTATTATTATGCGCAATGTTTTAGTATTTCCGTATCGTGTTTTGCAGAAGGACTTTTGATTATTGTAATATTAAAACATTATAACAAAAAGAGGAAAAAAATCTTAAATTTCTTAAAATAATTATTCAACTAGAGAATTTTTTTCATATAAAAACAATAAACGTTTCGTAAGATTAAAGACGACTATCCATTTTATCTTAAAATATTATTTTTGGTGCAAGATAAATAGCAATTTCAGCAAAAGACAAATAAAGTCGTTTAATCAATGTTTTAGCAATGTATACATCACACAAGTAAATACACGAAAAGCAATGAAAGAGAAAACGAGATTCTGATTCGCAGCACACCTGGAAGCTTTCTTCGCTAAAAAGAGCTTCGAAGAGGACACGCGGTGCTGTTTACCAAACTGTGGACAACAAGAAAGAAAGTGATTTATTTCTTTTCTTTTTATGTCGCCGAAACCAGTACCTAATAATCAATTTCATCTTTTATAAGAATTTTTTATAACAATAATAATATTAAGATTAGTAATAAATTCTCTTCATGCATTATAATAAAGTCATTCTTTTTATATTTGTAATATATTATATAATTTTTACATCCCAATAAAAATTCACGAAATATAAGAACAATATTTTACTTTGTCAAAGAAAAGTACTAATCGCTACTATCAAAATTGTTTGCCGTTTTTATTATTTAAGAATAGTAACACAAAGCCGACCTTCAGACTATCTAGCAATTCTTATCAAAGCAATAAAACGCAAAGCCAAAGACAATAAGCGACTCTACTAGTCACTAATTAGATAATGTAAATGTTAAACATCGACTTCTTTTTATTATATTTATTCATGAACATGCAATAAAAATAATTTTTACATCAGCAGCAGACAGTATTTTTTCCACACATTAAATCATAATCTTTCACATTAAAAAAAAATAAAAAAGCGCCAAAAAAACCCTTCCACCCCAGAAAGCATCGTGAAAGAATTCCATTCCAAGAGCACCTTTCCGACCTCCGCTTTTTGCCGGGGCGTTCGGCTCCTCTTTGCGCCGTCGCCGATCTGCGTACTAAAAAGCCCGCCGACTAATTGGAGCGCCCAACTGGCACTTGGACGCGGAAGTCGGCTACGCTGAAAAATGCCTCATTACTCGGCGCGTGTGAAAGTAATCGCCTAATTTTCACCCCGTAGAAATCTAGCGGACGGATGGAATGCGGAGGAGGATTCGACTCGGACTGACGGACGGCGCGGTTATGACGATTTTTTAATGACGACCGTTATGGACAGTTCGTACAGTTTTTAACTGTACATATAACTGATAGCCCGATACGTCGCAAGCCCGAATTTGCTTGGAACTGGCGCTCGCGTTTAAATCGGCTGGCTGGGATACTGAGAGTGGATGATTTTAGGAGGCGCTTATCTGGGATTGTATTAGTCAATATGATGTAGAAGAGTTTTGAGGTAAACTCCGTCAAGTTCGTTTGCCATGCTGTAATGTTATTAGAGATCTGAAATATCATGTGCTATCTTTAAACGTAAGATGTTTCAAATTTAACCGTCTGCAGCAGGGATATAAATTGAATAAAAATGAAAAAAAAATTTTATTGCTATATTAAATTCAACATACATTATTTTACGGAAATTTATTAACTTGATTTGTCAATTGGTTTTCTTATTATTGATTAGTTCTCTTCTTTCAAAAAAGTGATGGTTAGAAGTAGTGAAACATTTTAAAACTTAATGTACAACTATGAATTGTTTTAAGCATTAATTTTAAGTTGTACCAGACTAGCGTACAGGTAATTGCATTTACCTCTGCTGAATTGCACATATGTAATTTTCCGGTTTACTATTAATAAATAAATAAATAAATAAATAAATAAATAAATAAATAAATAAATATGAATGAATTGGTTGTTGAATTAACGGGGCAAACTTAAAAGCATTGAGTTTTTAAACGTTTAATAATTAAAAGTAGAGAGCTTTGAGAATTAGAATAGAAAATAAAAAAAAGACTTTTAAAAGTAATAAAGTGCTAATATTGTCGTTTATTTTCTATTTAATATTTCATACTCAAAAGTACTTTTGAATAAATTTCGAATTTCCACCCTCAAAATTTAAAACCAAGTGTGTGCTAAGATTAAAAGTTTTACGGTATTGGGTTATTAAAGATTCATGAAATTATATTAAAAGATACTAATTTATAATTAATATTGACCCAAATGTTAATACAAAACTTTATAATCTTTTGTGTTTTGTAATATAGTTTACAACAACTTTGACTATCTAATTCTTATGTAGTAATTTATAATCGGAACGCCTATTAGAAATCAATTTTAATGAAAACTTTAGCGCTTTTCGTCGTGCGTCATAATACACGTGACACTTTCATATTGAGAATAAGTACTCCCACGTGCATATTTAATTCTTACTGAGCGAAAGTGACTTGATTCTGATAGCTGATATAGAAAAATGAAACTACGTGGAATCAATTCATTACAAGTTATTAACCTAAAAATATTTGAAGGCGTATTATTATATTAGGCTGCTGATACGAAAAATATATTTAATAATTTAAAATATTAAGTTATGCCTCCTATTTTAAAGGTGGTAATGAGAACATAACTGTAAATTATCAATCCCAAAAATAACCCATTTTCTATCTTATCTAAAAAGATAAAATCTCATTTAAACTTCTAATGGTCTTAAAATTATGCCTGGAACTTGTTAACTTAATTTAATTATTACGTACTTCTACAATATAGGATTTTTCATTAAAATGCTGGGTTAAATATATAAATGGAGTTTAAATACACAAAAATAATCTTAAACATCAATTTATATAAGTTTATTTTTTATGTTTTTCAAATTTAAAATTAATCATTGACAATATCCTTTGAAATAATTTAAAAAATTGGATTAAAAATAAAAGCCCATTTAAAAATATAACTCGCGCACAATTGAAAAAATAAAAAAGTTCAAGATGTTTCACTGCCCGACGAAAGGTTACTTATTCTTTAACGTTACTTATCATTCAAAATCATGTCAAGTGTAATCGAAAGAGTCTTTAAATACATGGAACAACTCATCAAAGTTCACGGCTACCCAGTAAATTATAATGCGTTTTTAAAGTTACGCTTTTTCGATCTTTTCTTATCTAACCCTCTTTCGCAGCGCACAATGCAACGCACGATTCTGTTTGGCATAACCCAATTCTGGGGCATTCTATTAATCTTGGAAATACTCTCCAATTTCATGACGGAAATAATGTAAACAGTATGCAACTAGAAATATTAAACGAGGGCAATGTTTCGCATCGAATCAAGTAAGAACTAACCTCTAACCTCTTAATAACTAAACCTCTAAGTTAATTTGCCCAAAAATTTGTGTATATTTTTACTCTGGTTGAATAAATAAAATAAAATAAGTCATCCCCTTCAACGAATTGCATAAAGCAGAAACTCCACCGGCAAGAAATGCGCGAATCTCCGCAAGCTCCCCGCTCATCAGCACCCACTCAAATCCTTTCGCCGGGCAGAGATCAAAATCGAAAGTGCACTCTTTCCTCGAAACCGGCAGGCTCGCGACGTCCCAAAGACAGTCATAAAATCAACCGGAGAAGCCAGAAATCGTCCTCGAAAAGCGCTTCCCGGCGTCCGATAATCTCGCACCCGAGGCACGTAGCCACGGAGGCCTCGATACCCATCGAGTCGAGCTCGGCGAACGAAAAGAAAACTCAAAAGCAGCGGTACCTTCGGCCCGCTGGAAGAAGAGGAAGCAGCGTAGCACCGGGGTGGGGTCGACCCCCTGTATAAATACCCAGCCGGACGATCCGATCGGCATCAGTCACCGATCCGCTCTCGTCGCGTCATCAGCCAAAGACTTTTGTGGAAAACACACGTGGAAGGAAGCGCAATGAACTCCGTCGCCAGGATCTTCGTACTCTGCGTGGTCGTCGCCGTCGCGGCTGGCCAACCCGCCAAGAATGAATTCTGGAAGGGTACCAGTATGGACGCGATGGTCGAACAGACCAAGCTCGAATGCTCGCAGAAGAGCGACGAGATCTCCTGCATGAAGTACAAGATCATCAACCTTCTCGACCAGCTTTTCCGCAAGGACAGCTTCAAGGTAACGCTTCCGAGTCCGATCCTGCCCTTCTCAAAAATTATTCTGTAAATTTCTTTACCTCCCAAACTACTTGTCACTCCTAGCAAAGATGCTCATTCCAAACTCATTAATAGCCACTTTCCAGCAAACTTTCTATCCCTACACAATTCTTATGATTGCTGACTACTCGAAATTACAGGTATCCGAGACCGTGGAGGTGACCCGCAACTCCTACCCCGTCGACGAGCAGACGGCCGCTCGCAGTCTGGGCCAAGAGGGCTCCTTCCTGGAAACGGTCCGCAGCTACCTGGCCTCCCACGACGTGACCTTCAAGCTGCCCTTCGAGTCCTCGGTCAAGGTCTCCTCCCGCAACTTGGAAAACGACGAGCTGAGCTTCGACGTGAAATTCGGCGAAGGCCGCGCAGTCGCCGAGGCCCGCAAGTCCAAGCTGAAGAAGGTCATCATCCCCATCTTGGTGTTCGTCCTTCTCAAGGCCATGACCCTCATTCCCCTGGCGATCGGCGTCCTTGGACTGAAGGCCTGGAACGCACTGCAGCTGTCGTTCTTCTCGTTCGTCGTCTCGGTCGGTCTGGCCATCTTCCAGCTCTGCAAGAAGATCGCGGCCGACAGTCACGCAGCGCCCATCGCCGCTCACGGACCCTGGGAGTACCAGACCGCCCAGTACCGCTCGTTCCAGGAGCAGCCCGCCGAGGACGCCGCCCAGGAGCTCGCCTACTCGGCTTACGCTCAGGCTTAAGCGAGAGCCCAACAGGCGAGAGCGGAGCCTCGTTCTCGGAGGCTGCGCGAGCGAAGCTTTTGTAAATTATTCTCTTCCTTCTGCCTCGTGTGTGTTCTTCCCCCTATTTTTTGTACGCTATTTATGATAATTTAATAAATTATTTCAGCAATCTTACATCATTTTCCTTATTTATGCGCCGATCCCTTATTTAACCGTGGTTTTGAAACAATGGAGAGATTCGGGGTGTATTGGAGAATTTAATTTGCGGAATTGAGGCATTATTCGAATAGCCAAATAATTAATTCATGATGGACATTAGAAATTTCATTTGTTCAATAGTTAAGATTATTTAAAACATCATTATAAAGAACTTTTATAAAATAATAATCCTGCTTGCTTATATTACACTTTCATTAATTATTACACATTGAACATTTTGTAACTAAAGAAGTAATTATATTAAAATATTACACTATTAATTGCTACCCTATTTAATAAAATACGTTAAATATATAAAGATATCTATTAATCCAAGGTATTTTTGTTTGTACCTTTAATTATTCAATTAATTTTACAATTTTTGTGTCAATCGTATTTAAATTTAAACATCAACTTGCACATACAAATACACACAGTATTAGAAGAAAAAAAGTAAATCATCAAAACATTTAGGCAGACAGAAATGCTCGTAATTAGTATAATGAGACTCTGACACATAGCTGTTATGTCTTAATCTGTCTTAAGAGTTGTATTGTACAATGAATGGAATGCGTAATTTTGGAGTTATTCACCTGTATACCCAAATTCTTAGCTTTTAAACAGATAATTAAAATTTCTTTTCTTTGAAAACATTTATTATTTTTATTGAATGTATTTAAAACTGTTTGTTTTGTTACTATCCATACTTCATTACTTTTGTCAAAATAGTTTATAGTCATTAAAAAAAATACATTGTTTAATATTTTTCATAATTCATTTAAAACCGTTATGTTCATAATACTTTGTATCTCATTTAAAATTTTATTTTATTTTTCTATTATCTAATTTTTTACAATTAATGTAAAATAGATATAAGAAAAAATATTTTTTTTAGGAATATTTAAAATTTTTTAAATAATCAGTAATCTCATCTACCATATTTTAAAACTAAATAAAATCAGAATTGCATAAATGGTATTTATCCATAACTGGCATCAACATACTACAAAAAAATTTTGGAAACGATCTAAAATTTAATAATAAAAAACGGCATATATAAATAACATTTAAGACCGTCAAGCAAAACCTTTACCGGTAAATCATCTATCCAAAACCCTGTAAATCACGACAATCAGCGCTAAAAGCAGCAGAAATTTTCAAGAATGAATCGTTAAATCGTGTCACACAAAGCGATTTAATTATCTAACACCGAATCAATTAACAGTTTCGATCGGTACTTGAGCTCGATACGCTCCATTTTCAACGGCACGTTTATGACGAGGATCGCCAGTGAAATTTCGTAGGCATACCGAGGCGAGAGTCAGATAAGTGCGTACTACAAAGTCGCATGCGACGTAGGAGTAAAGCATAACCGGCATACAGAGGAGGAGTCCCGTCAGGCCAAAACTGAAGGCGCATATAAACACCGGGAGAATACATTTTTTAACGAATGATTATAATTGTGCCCGTGATTGAGGGCCGTGAGTCTAGATTTTTTAAGTAGCAGCTCGCCCTGATGTATGAAATGTATGAAATTGTGAAAGTAATGAAAATGCTGAAAATTTTCAATTTTGTGAAACTGTAAATTGACAAAATAGATTAGATTTTTTTTCATTAAATCTGTTATTGACTTTTTTGAATGAAAAATGTTTTAATACATTGTTTTCATTACTTGTAATAAAAAAACAGTAACTAAAATTCTTGTTATGTAACATTTTAATTACTTTAAACCGAAATAACCTCATTTAAATTTCAAAACAATAAATTTTCAAAATAATAAATTTAATTTTTAATAATAATATTAACTTTTTTAGATTAATAATAAATATATATTAAAAAATAGTCCACAATTTTAGTGTTACAAATTTATGCATTTGTTCCTAATAAGCATTTAAAGATTAATTTCTCACAAATTTTTAAGTTATAATTATAATGCAAGTCGCATCAAGGAACTTCAAAATTTCACTTTTCAGTAACGTACATCATTCCAATTGACAGTACACATTGCATTTACTTATACATGAATAAAACGATGAAACTATAAGTTATGACAGTCTTCTTTTGTAATAAATAATCAATAATTACATTCTAATAAGCAATGAACTAGTAAGAAAAACTAAATTTCTATAAAAAGAATTGAAATGATTTTTATTTTATACCTTCGGTCTTATTTAAACTGCTGTTTGGAGCATAGTCTCATGAATATTATTATTACAATACAATATTATTAGAACAGTTAAGGAACTTTATATGCATAGAACTTCTTTTTCCAAGTTTTGAAAAATTTATTTATACAAAATTAAATTGTTTTAAAATATTATTCACCGAAAAAATTACAGAAAAATTACAAAAAATTTAATTGTGTATTGTATCCTTACATCTTACATTATACTGGTAAAATAATCTTTTGAAAAATCTTATAAAAAAAATAATAAAACTGCTGCTGCTAATCTCTACTGTCAAAGGGTTTGTTTCTTTAATAAATTCTTGCCAATATTTCATTAGAGTAATCATTTTCACGTTAAATGAAATTTGCCCTATAATGATGCTTACCGAGTAATCGAAATATTGGCAAGAATTATTGTTGAAAAAATAAAATCACTGAAAGCGAATAGTAATAACATCATTTTTATTATTTTTTTATCAATATCACAGCTGCCATCAGAATCAAGTTATAATCTTTATTATAAAAAGAAGTCCTTTATAAAATTACATAATTGTTTAAGTAATATTCAAAACGATTCTATTCTCTGAATAACAATTAAAATAAGAATAAAGATACAAGATAATTGTAATATCTTGTGTCAATAATAGAAGTACAACAACAATATACTACATTTATTATATTTAGGACGTGACGATAATCATTTTAAGATACGTTAAATAACCAAAATGATACAAAACTTTTTTAGACAAAAGAACGGAAGTGCTGAGAATCTTTAAAGAAAATGTAAATAAACTATTAATACTTTCTTGCTTGTTTCCATATAGTACAAACTTAGGCACAAAAGATTTTGCTAAGTGTACCCGGCATTATCAAGTCCATTATACATGCACACAACTTCCAAACGACATCAAACACTTTTCTAACGAAGCCGCGAGAAACGCAATCTTTCATCTCCTCTCCGACAATCTAGAAGAAACAGCGTGAAACTTTGCCACCTCCGAAAAAGTCCCGAAAATTCCTCGACGCGCACCTCAGTCCCGTTCTCCGCTATCCATCATACCATCGCCGGCGCTCAAAACTATATACAACAAATACACACACTCGGCTCAGCCTTGCCACCGCGTCGTCCATACCAATAAGCCAGCTTCGCGCCGGGCAGAGCTCTCAGTTCCGTTTCCCGCACGCGTCCAGCGCGAGTGAAATTTAAATATGATTTTCCTTCGATCGGCGATTCACGGCATGCGCGACCGAATAACATAGATTTTTCGGAGCGGCCGGCTGCGGGGGGCAAATTAAATAAAAGGGGCGGGCCACTCCTCCGTCAGTCGCAGTTCGATCGCCGCCGATTCGTGTGCGCCTCCGCAAGCCAAAACCGCGTGTCGGCGACGTTTTCACTTAAGATAGCTCAGTGTGCGAAGGAGTAACGATGCGTTCTTTGCTAGTGATCGGTATGCTCGGGCTCCTGGCGACGGCGGCGCGAGCCGATTTCCTGACGCGCTCGCTGAACGAGTGCCTCGGCGCCGATTCCTGGGGCTCCTGTCTGAAGCACGAGCTGCTGGGATACCTGGACGACAAGCTGGGAACTTCCACGGAGGCGAGATCGCTCGAGAGCGTCGACGAGGCCTTGGTCGCGCGCACCTTCAAGTACCTCAAGAGCTTCGAGTATGGCATGGACCTGCCGTTCGTCGATGCCAGGCTCAAGTACCGACCAGCCAGGAGCCTCGCCGATCTCGACGTCGAGTTCAAGGACAACGAGATCGCTACTTCTCAGGCTAGGGGAATCCTGAAGAAGAAGCTGCTCCTGCCTTTCCTGCTTTTGTTGAAGCTGAAACTGAAGGCACTCATGCCGATCTTTGTTGCTATCATTGGTCTTAAGGCCATGAAGGCCCTTGTCTTGTCCAAGTTGGCTATCTTGCTGGTCGTTGGATTCATTGCTGTTCAGTTCTTCAAGAAGGGTGGCATGACACCTCCCATGGGTGAGTTCATTTCCACTTAAGAATTAATGTGCTAATTAGAGAAGTTGCAACTTTTTTTTTCAAATAACTAGAGTAAATTAAATAATTATAATTAGTTATTAAAATGGCAAGTGTATGTAACGGTAGTTTAATTAAAGTATTCCAACGTAATTAATATCAATACAAATTATATTTGATTGATTACATAAAATTATTTCGCATCAATTTTAAATTTATGATCATAATGCATTAAAATAATAAATTTCTTTATATTTGTATTGTACTTACTAATCAAAGATTGTCTTAAAAATTTTTTCTAGGAATGACGATGGAACCACCGACCCCAGCCTACGGCGCACCTCCAGTACCGACCACAACCTCCGGCTACGAGCCGATAAACTCGTGGGACGGTAACGGTCCCTACTCTCGCGTATGGACGCCGAGTAGCGGTGTCGAGGCTCAGAATCTGGCCTACAACTACTATTCGGGCAGCGGTGCCAGCTCCTACAGTGGCTCGTCCTCTGGATCAGGATCCTCATCCTCGTCATCTCCGTCGCTCAGCTCGTCCGCGTCCTCGAGCTCCGGAAGCTCGAGCGCCTCGACGAACTTCTAGGCGATAATCGATTGTATAAAAAACGGATATTTATCTCGACACTCCCTGAACGCTTATTTATTTTTTTGATATAATAAAATATTTATTGAATTTTTCGAAAAATAGAGATTTCTTTATTTACCTCCAAAGTTTTGGAGCGGAGTAACTATTCGTTCGAGGAAACGAGTTGTGTATAAAGATTAGTCAGGTAATACAGAAATTCGAGACTGTTTTACTGATGGTTTCTATACTGCGACTGAGTCGATTTTCAAAGAATTTTCTTTGATTTGATTCCACCGATCGGTAGTCATCACTCGGTCAGAACTAACTTGGTCTTTATTATAATTTTATCCACTATTCGAAAATATTAACGATACTTACCAGCGGAAATTAGCAATTAGCATCATCGTTGTTATTGTAATAGTTATATTATGATTAATATTCGGCCACAGCTGTCGGTGGTTGTTTGTCTTTCCCAGTGGGCAATGAGCCCATAATTGTGTCATGAGTCGCATTGATGACTTGTCCAAAGAAAATTGCACCAAATAATTTGTACTTTCGCAAAAACACAAATGTATTATAATCCGAGACGACTCTTTTGTACCTAAAGCGCACTTATTTTTATTTCGAGACGTCTATTATTTACTATCATTTTCTACACACCTATTAATAAAAGAATTTTTTTTCTTAAACACTTCCTTTTTTCTTCTTATTATCCTTTTAATGAAATATAATAATATAAAATTTTTACGAGAAACTATCCAATAATAAGAAATAGTTTATAAAAATCTTATTTTAAAAATCAATTTTTATTTTAGGTTTTCCGTAATCTTTTATTAAAAATATTATATAACAGTGAAAGTTGGAAATTATAAATTGCAACCCCTAATCAAAACCAAATCAACTCTAAAGCTTATAAAAGTTTCTGTACAACCATTAGTGATGTGCAGGTTATCGACCATGATCATTTTATATTTAGGAAAGAATGTTTTTTTTGCCTCTTGTCGAACTGGAACTTGATCCATCATTAGGAGGCGAAGGTTCTGGATTTCTAGGCCCTCTGGATGGATAATTAGATGACTTTGGCCTTTCATCCAAAACGTGCATACTGCCGTGGTCACCACGCGGATTCTGAGCTTGCTCGATAAATCTCATATTTCCATAGAGTCTCGTGAATAGTACCGGTCCTAATGTATCGCAATTACGAGGCCCGTTACTGAGAACTCCGACGATTTTATAGTCGTAAACTAATCCAGATCCGCTGTCCCCCTATAAATAAAAGATAGCTTAGATAAATCTGAATTTGTTTAAAAAAATTATTTATACTTACGAAGCAAGCTGTGCGAAATACTTCTGTATCTGCATTCCTCACACAAATCGATGTTTCGAACGTTGGACATTCATTTCTGCCGAGTATTCTAGCATTCATAAACCTATTTATGGTGTTACCGGAACTTGCTGGTCCAACTACTCCATTGCGATGTCGTGTAAGTTTATCATGCCCGAATCCGCAAAATGTAGATCGTCGATTGACGCCGACATTAGAGTGTGGATCCAATGCTTCCAAAGGCATGATCGCTAGCCTGTCTGGATGTCGATGTACGCCTAAATCAGCACTTAACTAAAAACACAACACGCCCATGAAATATTTCAATATCTTTCTCAATTCCACTGCGTCTTACTTCGACAACAGATAGATCTATTGAATGTGGCGGTATATCGGGCCCTGCAGGAATGAAGACTCTAATGACATCCCTTTCGATTCCTAGTCCATTCCAGTGGTTTGTACCCGCTATAATTTTTGTTGTGCCGCGCGGGTAGAAGATCTCTTGCATAACGCCGTTTACTATGGTTATGAAACAATGAGCGACGGACAGAATATATCTCTCACTTATGATGCTACCTCCGCAAAAATATGTGTACTCATTTGCTGGACCTTGCTTTCTGTGAATGGATACATGGAACTTAAAGTGATGACGTTCGTCAGGCGAGCCATTTATTATGGGAGATGCTGCCGTATTTGGCGCTGTAAATAGAAGGTGAAAATTCTTCGACGAGTTTCGAAAAGATAAAATTCTATATGATATTGTAAACTGCGTATTTAAATAAAGCTGACGACGCAAAGAATGTATTCAATATTGTTAAGCAATTTGAATTTACTCACCATAACAAAACACATTCAGTAAAATTAAGAACAAAAAACAAAATAAATAGTGCTTCATTTTTATAATCTAGTTTCAGAACGTTGGTTCAAATAAAATAACTGTAGTAATATATAAAATTTATTCCTCAAAGAAGGAAACGTTGCTTTTAAGAACTTTTTCGTGACTAACTACTTTTTATACTCTTAAAAACTGTTAATGTGCTTTAACACGACGGTTTTGCAAATTATGTATTGTAAGGTAATAAAAGTGGATTTATTATTTTTTCAACTCACAAGGAAGGTATCAACGCACCGGATCGTGGATCTTGGTAAAATTGTAGGTCATTCCTTATCCAAAAAAGAAGACTCGCGTCTCATCTTATTCAAATGGGCCTTAGAACCAAAGTTATGATTTTTTTTTTTAAATTCTAGGGGAAATTAGTGTTAGTCTAGCGAACAAAAATTTAGAAGATATTACAGAGCAAGAGCTTTTATTTGAAGGTATTTAGATTAAAAAATATTCATTCGTTCCAAAGTTATGCTACTTTAAATAATATTTTTAAAAAGAACCACTTTCAAAAAATAGTTAACACTACTTCTTTAATGAATAAAACACAACTTATCTAATAAAAATTTCTTCTCCAAACACAAATATAATTCAATTAAATAATATTTAGCATTTGAACTATTAAAACGTTATCAGTGCTAAATTTGTCAGTCTGCGCAAAATATCAGTTAAACTATCAGCAAGGACAGCGGCGGAACGCGTCTGAATGCAGCGGGACCAGGTAGACGCGAATACGTGCGTGCAAAACGCAAAAGTCTAGCGCGATCGTAAATTTAGAACGCGAATAATGCGGCGCGTCAGCGATTGTAAATTTTGTTTAGTTAAATAAGTAATTCAGTAATCCGACCTCCGCGCGAGATATTATTGAAAAGGGATGCGTGATGTAATTCTAAAGTCGAGCGAGATTTGAGCGTGTTCTGTAACAAAGCATTTATGATTTGGAATTATTCTAAATAAAGGTAGATTCGAGCGAAACCAGCTCTATGATCATCTTTGATTAAATTCACGAATCTTTATTTGCATGCTAATTTTTCCCTCTCCAATAAATAATTGAAATAAGAACTCGGCGTAAGTTTGTGTGCGACGCTGAGAAGGATCCACGCGCCACCGAGGTATGTGTGCACGACACGGGCAACCGCACACAGAGGTAAGAGTTAGCCGAACACACACACAATAAACGGCACGATACTCAATTGTGCCGGTGTGACAGAGAGAGCGTGTAACTAGGCATTCGCTGACTATTTATCATTTATTCAATAAAAATATAACACGTTTAACAACTGGCGCCCTTAAACGTTTGTCTCTAAAAAAAATTGAAAATTAAAATTCAAAAGAAAAGATCGAATAATTCGAAAATCGCTTATAATACATAAAAAGCTAAACGAAAAGAAAAATTCGGTTTATTGGAGAGAGGTAGCAAATAGAAAAATAGAAATACGAAATAGATAATATTAGAAATATAATCAATTAATTTATAAAATCCACAATACAGAAATTAGCGAATAGCTAATATCGAAGTATTGCGAGTCAAGATCTCAACTAGAAAATTCCAAAGAAAGTCACTTACGAAATATAAACAAAGCGCGAAATCGAACGCGACCAGAGAATAGACATTCAAGGCCAACGCAAATACGCAATTTCTACAAATATTAAAATTTTCAAGCAGAACTTTTAAAATTTAACCGCTCATGATAAGCAAAATTTATTTATATAAAATTTATTAGAACTAAACAATAAATTCAAAATGGCTTATTCACTCGATAATAACGCCAACGACGTAGTAGAAAAAGCTATTCAAAATTTAAAAGCCGAGGATTTATCAACAACATTATCCAGCTTAAAGTTAGATAATTCGGTCGAACCAGCAATACAAATAGAATTGTTTAAAAGACGTTGAAACAACGAGTATAACGAAAATCACTTCGTAAATAGTACAGATGATCAGAAGCCGATAAAATTAGAAGAGATAAAAAATTAGAACAATATTTAAAATTATTAAATTCAACAACAGAGAATGAAACAAATGAAATACCGACAAATAATATTACATTTAGAAAAAATAAAGGAACAATTCCAAAAAATTACGATCTATCGAAAAATACTACAAATAAAATGACAAATAAACCAACAACCGTAAAAATAAGAGATCACATCGGAAGATTATTAGAAATACCGCAAGAAATTTTAGACAAATTTTCTACGAAAGTTTTAACACAAGAAGAAGATGAAACTTATCGACGAGAAACGAACTCGAATACAAATTTGCAAAATAAAAAAACAACCAGGGAAACAGTAAGACTAAGCGATGACTTAGGCGATTTGTGGCGAAACATCGAAAATGAAATTCCGAGATCCGCTCCACGGAATATACAAGTCAACAACCAACCACAACACGATTACCCGAAATACGCAGCGTTATACCTATAGATTTATCTAAAATAATTTCATCATGGAACTTACATTTCAGCGAAAAACCAAATGAAAATGTGGAAAACTTTTTCTTACATATCCAAGAATTAAGAAGTTTAGCAGCACTCACAGACGAGGAGATGCTCAGAGCAATTCCAATGCTACTCAGGGAACCAGTATTGAACCTTGTGATGTGGCGTGTTACCGCGCACAAGCAATTCGTAAATTTTATATCAAAATTCTCTAAGTCGGCAAGACTAGAAGTATTACCGAGGCTCGCAATAATAGGAAACAAGAATGTGTATGCGGCGAGCGCGAATATGTAAACACGCGCAACACATAGAAGAATTAGTTTGAAAGGGTAGAGCGCGAGACAATCGACAAGAGAGGAGAGCATTAGAAATATCTACGATTTGGTGAAAGACTCTCTCTATCTGATAGGAGCCGCGGAAGAGGTCGGACCGCGAAATAAGAGGACCCCCCAGCCAGGGGACAGATAATTGCCCCGAAGACGAGCACCACCGCTTCAAGCTTCAAGGAAGGCGAGCGGTAGCAGGAGTAAATAGAAATTCTGCCAAAGTTCCTTCAAGTACAAAAACATTGCATAATTTATTGTTACTGTTAGTTTTCTATCAAACAAATATTACATATCTTACATCACAAAATAAGGTATATGAAAAAAAACGTCATTAAAATTAAAACTGATTTTTCGTCGAACCATTCAAATGTTCTATCAATTCATATAATATTGTCCGCGTACATTAATAAAATGAACAATTCGCACGTAAATTAAAAGCCCCCTAGATTAAATTACTCAAACAGTCGCAAAATCATAGAATAAAAAAATCCTCGGCATTTCAGTGAATGAGTGCAGCACTTAAAATCTGTCAGAATCAGTGTCGCTCCGCCGCGGCGAATCCAGGCCCATGGACAGGCGAAGGACAATCATCGATGTTCGGTCTCGAACGAGGCCCGCGGTGGCTCAGGTAGCGACGGTAGATCGGGTTTTTGTACGTAGACTTGTACGGAGGCTTGTAGCGGAAAAAAGCTCTTCGTGAACGTCAACATCGTCGGCCGTAGGTCGCGGATCGGCGGATCCTCTTCGAAGTACCTGTATTGTAAGGCCGACATCGCGTTGTACCGCCTGACGGGGTTCAGGATCAGCAGCCTGTCGACCAGTTTGCATGCGGCTTTGTTCGGGAACAAGGCATAAAGTATCTTCCGCAGCTGTGGGAATAGTTTTGTTACGTCAATTCTGTTTTTAATACAATCACATATGTCAGTACTCTTTTTTTTCTTCTTCACGATAATAATCCTGATTTTCCATATATAAATAAATTTTACTTAAATCCCTATACGCGATTATTACAGAATCTTTACAAAACTTACGACCCGATAATATCCTTGAACGAGATTAAATTACCTATTCTTATTCAGCCAAGTCGCTTCCGGCCAAACTATAAACGTAATGGATCCGTGAAGCTTCGATATCAACCGAAGCTGTTCCTCTTCGCACTCACCTTGGAAAAGCACTCTCCTGCAAAATACAAAGTACACATCACCTTAAACAACGAAGCTTGCGGTTCAAAGCGAAATTAATTTATATACGCACCTCGTAAATATTTCGGCAATGACGCAGCCGGCGCTCCACATATCGACGGACGCGTCGTAATCACTCTTACCTAAGAGGAGCTGCGCGCCCTGTACCACAGGGAGGCGACTTTCAACGAGGAGGATGTTGTCCCTTCGTCATATGCGGCCAGGCCAAAGTCGGCGATTTTTAAAATGCCCTCGTAAGTTACCAGGATGTTGGAGGGCTTTATGTCTCTGGGCAGATACTGAAAGAATTGGCGTCCTCCCGAAAGTAAGTTGGATGGTTCTTGTGGTCATGATAATTAGCAATTAACAACATTGCAGATTTAAGCGATTTAACAAATCTTCTTTTTTGGTAAGTGTATAAAAAAACGGATGCCATTTAAGGTGTGTTGCTTAGGCTTATTAATTCAAGAAAATATACATAAACATAAACGTTTATTACCTTTCGCATGTGAATGTAATCTAAGCCAGTGAGCAATTGCTGGATGAGATTTTTCACTTCCCCGGGACTGAAATTGACAGCTGGGTTTGCCAAAAGACCGTACAGATCGTGCTTGCAAAATTTGAACACCAGCCGACCCATTAATTTGTTGCTGTCGCTCAGTGAATCTTCGAATGCGAAATCAATCATAAGTCCTTCAGTCGTTCTGCTTAATAAAAGGTTTTGACTTACCGTCATTCACCATCCAAATGTCTGTCAGCTTGACGATATTTGGGTGCTGCAAGTTTTGCAAGATGCTCATTCGCGTTCGCGATTTACCAATTCTGGATTCTGTAAGATGCAAAATCGTCTTGGAAGACGTTACTTAAGGGTAGGGTACACTCTAAAATAACCAAAAAACTCATTTTTTTTTTATTTCTGAAATGTGTTCTAGAAGTATCAAAGAATGTGTAAAAGCATTCATTAGAGTCAAAATGAAAAAATTTCAATTCTTAATTTTTAAATAATAAA
>UCOM01003130.1:0-20028 GCA_900474385.1 Ormyrus pomaceus | reverse complement strand
TGAAATCGAATTTTTTGAAATATACGTTCGGTAGAAAAAAAGATTGAAGCCTCAGCTTTTTTGGATAGGAAATTAAATGAATTTTTCGAAAATCCCTTTCAAATTGAACGAGCAGCATTTGCACAAATCATCAATGAACCTTTGTTGAAGAGAGCTCTATCAGAAAAATAAATTTCCAAGCCGGGGAAATCATATTTCCAAAAACTTGATTCAGTGCTTTCATTGAACTCGAGCGATAACATCTTTCCTTAAAAGCATTTCCCCCCTCTCCTCGCTGCTCCGCCAAAAAAGAAGGAAAAAAAAAAGAGAGAGGAGGAGCCTCTCGCCACAAGTAAAAAATAAACTTTTAATGCAAAATCAACATCCCCGTACCTCCCCCGAAGAATTAAGTCCTCATCTGCATGTAAACGTGTCGGTGCGCGCGGAGAAAACGCGCGCGCGTGAGAATCCAGGAGGGCGCGCGCGCGCGCGCAGATTACACACGTCGCCTCCGTGTGTCTATTCCTGTCTCCCCGGCCCCCGGTGTTTGTACGGCGGTCGCGTGATTTTCCTTCCTGGCGCCGGGCAAATATTTAGACAAGACCCAGCGGCCGCGCGCGCAGCCCGTTTTGTCCGGCGGCGCGGCCTCGATTAAAAAGCTGCAGCGGCCGCCGCGGTCTAAGGAAATCTTCGAATTCAATTTCGGGTAAATAATCATTCGACCCGCCGCGCAATTCGTTCGTTCCGACTGATTTACGCTCGTTTTTTCTTTTTTCTTTTTTTGCCGAGGCGAATTAATTGCGGCCGGAGAGAGAGCGGGGCGGGAATTTCATTTTTCCCGACTTGCGCCGGGGAAATTTAGCCGTCGCGAAGAAGAATATTCCCCGACGAGGGGGGAGGGAGTTTTAGCTGGTTCCGCTGTAAAGTCGCGACGTTGCATTAGGTTATACGGCTCCTCTCGATATCAAAAAACTTTCTAATATCGAATCCGTGGAAAGGCGCATAAATCAGCGATGAACGCGAGGAGGTCAGGCGGACAAAAGCTCCCGGCGCCGAGGAATAAACTTTTATTGTCACAAGGAAGCCATTCGGACGGCTGAAATGCGAAAATCCTTTATGTCGGTTTCAATTTCACTCGAAAAAAAATCTACCTTTCTTTTTGCGGACAGACTTCTACCGTGATGTATACCGAAAAGATAACCGACTAGTTTTTATCTAATCTAACGAAAGTACTGCTTCATCATATATATTCCTTTGCCCTCTTAAAATTTTCTGGAAATAAACGAATTCAATTAAAGCGCGTTGAAATAAATCCCCTGATGTTTACTGCTTGCAAAATGATTACAGCAAGAGCACAGAACTTTATTACGCATTCAATTAATGCCGAGACGTCGATTACACGAACTACCTTATTTTACTACCCCTTTCGCCTCGATCTGCAAATAAGCCTCTCTCCGAATTTCCACCGATACTCGCGCAAAGCGAAGTCGCTCTTAAAATCATTATTTAACCGGTCCCTCGTTACGGGGCAAAGAAATAAACGCAAGCAAATTCCCGAGCAGCTCTCGGTGCACGCAGCCTCCCATAACTCGACAACTAAATTCCAATAGTGCAAGAGAGAGAGAGCTCCTTTTTCCCCCGGCAGACTCCCGGCACGCAGAAATAATTCGCCTTCTAATTTCCGTAATAGGCGACGCAGCCAAAAATTTCCAATTCAGCCCCCGAGATTTCAAGCCCGGCCCTGCGGCTCTTCCCCACCCCCGAACATTCCCGCCTCGGAAAGTTTGCGCGCGCTTTGAGAAAATTCGGGGGTTTACGAGAGAGCGAGGTCCCGCGCGCCGTTTAATAGCGCACGCGTGTAGCACGCACGCACACGCGAGCATCGCACGTCCTCGTCGCCCTCAGCGGAGCCGAGCATCGCTCCGTATTAAAAGCCGAGAGGGAAAGGCTGCGGTTTCCGTTAAGCGCGTTCGATCCTTTGAGGCTCGCCGTGCGAATAAAACGCCCGAGCTAACGAGGTTGGACCCGCGTCGGAAATGCCCGGGCGGACCGTAAACCGTAAAGCCCCGCGCTCGGGGCTTTATATTCCTCCGTGTGCGGCGCGCGCGCGCGCACGCGACGTCGAATAAAATTGCTATTTTCGCCGGCAGAGAACTGTTGGGGAGGTATTGGAATTTAGGAGAACTGGGCTAAGGGTCGAGGCCTGCTCGAGAAAGAGGAGCGGCGGAACGTATTTTTCCTCCGGCCGGTTGATGGAAATCTCCGCGGGAGATTTGCTCTTGTTAGGCGGAATTTTTCAGCGACGATGTTTCGAGGTCTCTTTTTTTGGCATTTTTTTAGTAAAAAAGGAGGAGAGTTCGAATTTCTATTTTGCATCTAAAAGCAAGAGGGTTCGCAAAAAGGAAAATGAAATTATATTGCTAAATTGTTTTTCCGGAATCGTATTTTTCCGTATTTACAACGTAACCGATGCAAGAAGCGCGCCTTAAACAAAATAAGCATTTAAGTTATGAATAAACGAAACGGCAAGATTCGCGGCTCAAAGGTGCATATTCCCAAATTGCGAAATTGTGGAGAGAGGAGCTTTTTCAGGGAGCGGTGCTCTCTCGCCGCTCTCCGCGTTTATGAAAAACTTTTTTGATAAACGGTGGCCGCGCGGAAAACTTAAAGGCACGCCGGGCGCTTCTTTTCTGAAAATTCCCTTTTCGGGCCCGCGCTCTCTTTTGCTTACAATTTTTCGCGAAACAGTTTATTTTACCCTTTTCATTCAAGTTGGAGATGAAAAACTTTGGCGAGGATATCGCGCGCTCGTTTTATTTATTTACCCCCCTTCTAAAGAGCCTCGAGGAGTAAAGAGGGATAACATTTTCCCGGGAACTTTTGCCCGCCGCGCCACTTCAAAGTTAAACGCTGCCTTTCGCGCGGACGTCTCCTTCCGACGAAGGCGTTGATATCCGAATGGATTTTTGCAAGTCGCCGTTCCGAAGAACTTTATGACTCTTGACGTTAAAATTTTTATAATCCCGCTTTAAGCGTCTGCCGCTCCGCGCCTTTAAAGCTTTCCAAGTGTTCGTTTAAAAGAATTAACGATTCCCAGACTCATTTCGCTCGACGCTGGCAGTCGTCTGCTATATATAGCGTTTGTTAAATGCTTGTTTCGTAAATAAAAGCTCGGATTATTGGTCCTGGGAAGTAACGCGAGGTGGATAGGACGTACAAGCATCCGAACAACTTTTAAACTCTAACTTACTATTTTTCCACTCCGAAACGTCAATGGCATGTCAACGCGCCGGAGGCAAGGGAAGATGTTCGACGACGACCATTGCCATACTTCGAAAAATATCTTGAGTAGAATTCGCTTCGAGTAGTTGGAAAATATACTCTTTCATGTGTCACCGTCGCGCCATCAAGGCTGGTTAGTGAAAAATTTTATTTTACGTTCTGTACATTGTGCGTTAAAAAATGATTTATCTTTATTTATACAATTTGCTACAGTCAATTAAATTTTTTTACTGATACTGAAATTTACTTTGTTGAATGAAAATGTCTAAATATGTAACGGAAATATTACTGTTTTTTTAATTATTGTCACGGTTCCGCCAACAAAGCCGGTTACTGAACAATTTTATTTTACTTTCTGTACATTGTACATTAAAAAATGATTTATCTTGATTTATACAATTTGCTGCAGTCAATTAAATTCATTTATCGATACTAAAATTTGCTTTTTTAAATGAAAATATCTAAATGTAATGGAGAAATATTACTGTTTCTTGATTCTTGTTTAACAATAAAAAGTTTTATGTATGACAATTTTATAATTTAAACAAATGAAACTGACAGAATAGAGTCATTCGAAAACGAAAAACAAATACACAATATTTTATCGTACGCGAACAACGCCCGATACTTAGCATGCCGAGTGTTAATGAAACGACACAAACGACGCCGGCACTCGGCGAGAAAGAAGTCGATTCGCGCGTGTAGCGTTCAATCTCTCGGCAGACTTTCTCTCTCCCTCGAACGTTTAATAAATTCTCTCACGCAGCGGCGGCAGCGCGACTCGGCGTAAAAGATTAAAAGCGAGCCCGGCAGCTTTCAGCGGCTGCTCTCTCTCTCTCTCTCTTTCTCGCCTTATGCAATTTTAAATCGGCCGCATTTTCTGAATTAATGCGCGCACAGCCTTACAAGTTCTCCCTCTCTCTCTCTCTCCCGCGCGCGCGCACCGCCGGGAAACAGCATTTAATCAAACTAAAATTCCCCGCTCTCGATATATAGAGGAGCGCGCTTGCGATCCATCCATCTCTGCCCTTGCCTCCCCTCCCGCCCTCCTCTCTCTCTCTCTCCTGTCTTCGTAACGGGCCGCGGAATGACGCTTTAGAGCGTTCGAGACCGTTAATAGAAAAGTGCCCGCTCTCCTTTATGTACCTTTCTCGCTCGGGCGTTCTGCGTTTTCCCAGGGACATGAAAGTGTTAAACGCTCGCTTTTATTTTAACTCGCGTCGCCGCTACAAAGCCCGGGGAGCGCCGGCCGTTTTAAGGTGCCGCCGACGCCTCAATGGACGCATTATGCGGCTACCAACCCGAGGGCGCCCTTCCCCAGCCGAGAAAGAGAGAGAGAGAGAGAGAGAGAGGGACCAGCGTCCAGTCCTCCCGGCGCGCACAGCAGCCTTTTCAGATTAATTTGACTTTTAATGCTCGTGAAGCCAACCGAGTTCTTTCGCGAAACTCCCCGAGGTGGGCGCTATTTTTAAAGCCGCGCGATAAGTGCAACAGCGCGCGGGGCGGAGTCAAGGAAAATCGCGCCGCATTGCCGCGATATTAATGGATTTGGAGAGTATAAACCGACGGAAATCGGGAAATAGAGCGAATACTTTTATTGTGGCGGGGAAATTCGTCGGCGGCCGAAGTAGGGTGAACGTCTCGCGGCCGGGGGGCATATTTGTTTTATTTAAGAACTGTAAAAAGTTCATTATTTCAGCGGTAAAAGCGAGAGAATATGCAATTCAGCGCGGCAGTATTTAGAAAACCCGTAAATTTTAAATGAGTTTTACAAAGCAATTTTAAGATGGTAATATGAAAGTGTAATATGCTGTAATACGGAATGTATAATAAAGTGACTAAGGCGGTATAATGGCGGCTTTTCGTTTGGCTATAAAAAAGAAAACGAGCAGTTTGCACTATTACCTACATATCAAGAGCCGCGCAATAAATAAATAATTCACAATTTTTTTCATTCTCCCCGTGTATAATTTTAATCCGTAATCCTTCCCCAAGCCCGCAGTCAAATTTAACGTTCTCGTTCGCCTTAAAAAAAAAACACACTCATTTATCCAACAACTGTTTCCTTCACGCTCGACGAACCAAGAGCGGGATGATTCTTTCCCTCTGAAATCCGGCGCATAAGGTGTGTGTATACCCTTAGCGGAGCACTCAGCCGCACCTCCGAACGAACGAACGAAAGGAGCAAGCGATTCAAACGAAAAAAAAGCAAAAAGGAGGGTAAAATATTTTTAATGACTTTTGCCCGCGGAAAATATACGGGAGAGGAGCGCGCGCGAGAGAGAGAGGGCAAGAGCCAGAAGAAAGGGCTCGATGCGCGCGGGGCGCTCTGAAAGAGACAATTTCTCCGCGCGTCGCTGGCTGCGGCAAGTTCCGTAATTGCGCCGCGCGCGCTCCTCGAGAGCGTAAAGGTTGCGCGCGAGCCGTTTTAACATCCGCGCGAGACGAGCCAAGCGGAGTATACATGGTATACGCGTGGATTCACTCCTCGTTCGGGTTGTGCCGTTGAAACGAAGGGTTGCCGCTGCGGCTGCCTGAGAAGAGTCGGGGCCGAAGTTCGCGGCGGCTTAATGCCGAGAGAGAGAGAGAGAGAGAGAGAGCTGTAAAAACGAAGGCGAGGACGGAGGGGCCGCGCGCGTGTTCCTACGCGCGTTTCTGGCGATTTCCCGGCGGCCAAAGAGCGCGGGGGGGGGGGGCATTATTTCGCGGTGAACTTTCAGAAGCGGCGGACGGTAAAAAGAGCCGCTTTCCAAACTGCGCGCGGATAATATTTCTGGGAGAGAGGACCGTAATCGCTGCTGTAGACGAGCTTTACGCGATGATAAAGGCTCCGCGGTGAGATTTTTTAGAGTCTTACTACCGCTTTTTGTGGACTGGCAGGAACTTTAAAACTGTTTTATCGGCGGCCGCAGTTTTGTGGCATAAATAAATGATTGACAGTTTTGGGTCGTGATTCGACTAATAATGTATGGTAAAAAAAAGAGTTTTAAAGTAAACGGTATGCTTGTTTTTATCGATCAAAATGCGAATTGCAGAAAGTTCAATTGAAATAAACAATACAAACTTGTTTTACGTTCCGCCGTAAAAGGTAATTTATGCGATATATTCAATTATTACCGACCGTACTATTTGGAGAGTAGAAAATAAAGGCATTTTGAAAGCAAGCGCCGAGCAAGTGCTTTTGCTGATTTTGCAAATTCGTTGTAAAAATACGCGCGAAAACGATTTACAGCGGCGTAACTTCCTGCCCGAAGCAGAAATTGTGTTCGATTGTATTGTAAATATGTAAATCCGGATTAATGATGAAGGATAATGATAAATAATTTTGTCACGGATAAATTAATAAATTCATTATAAATATTGTGTTATTATTTCGAGCGAAGATTTACGTAGATTTTTACTGTATATTTAATTTAATAAACTAAAATAACGACTTTATTGTTTTAACGCTAAATTTATTACGCAAACAAGTATAAAGTATTCTTAAAAGTCATAGCAAAGTATATCGTGGGTTCAGTATTATTGTCGATAATGCTTGATGACCTTCACTTACATGCGCGAAAATTTTATAACGCGGCGTGATATTTTACAGACTTTTCGTGAATCTATTACTCTAATAATTTGAAATGATAAATTGAATAGTAAAAGAATACGTTGTAACTCAGTTTTTTCCTTTGAAAATATTAATGTTAATTTCCATTAAACGTAACACAGAAGGAAATTTAATTAAATGAATTTTCTGAAAGCTTATTAAATACACAAAAGAGAATAGAACGGTATTTGTTACAAAAACTTCTGTTTAGTAACATTTATTCAAATTTTGTTTCGGAAAGCCAAAAAGCGTCAAATTCGCAAAAAGCTTCGTGGAAAATTATTTTCCAGTTTCACTGCTGCTCTTGACCATTTTGATTTCTCTCCGTTCGGTGTATCGTTTACATGAATTTTGAAACATTACACATCCGAACAGTGTACAAGATAAAACTCACGCAGTAAATGCATTGAATATTTAGATATTTTTCATTTACCCGAATTAGCGGATCAAGCCATTTTTCGTGAAATTTTTAACATTGCGCAAAATACGTGTATTTTTATATTAATCTTGTTTTGAGAACTTTCAAATAAACTCAATTGTATAAACAAGTTGTTTATTTGCACGAGCTTAATTGCTCAAACGTTAAAGCTCGTGAAAGCGATTTCTATAGAAATAAATAAAATTCTCCGAATACTTTTTCAAATAAATGAATACTAAAATTACTCGAAAATTTTTATAGCTTCATTAAAACATACCTCTCAAAGGCAATACAAGTTCCTTTCCCCCATATATCGTTCCAGGTTCATTCTGCGCCCGAACCTCCCTTTTAACGAACGTTCTTTTAACTCGATTTAAAATTACTCTTCCCCGTTTGATAGTCAATTAAGTAGATGTGTGTAACGCGAGTCAGGCGGTCAAGCGCGACATCGCTTTGAAGCTCCTAGCCCCGAGAGCAACAAAGCAATAAAACGTCGGGCGCGCGAACTCGCGGAGCACACAGCGGCGAGGCCGCACACGAAAAACAAAATAAAGAAGCGAAGCACTAAAGGACGGGCGAGCGCCGCTTCGGCACAAAAGGAGAACGAAAAAAAAAAAACCGCCGGCGAAAAAGTCGCGGACAATATCCGATTCGCGGGGAAAGGTCCACTGTACTGCGGCGGCGCAAAAACTAGCCTTTTCCAAACGGAGAGCCGTGCAGCGACGGAAGAGCCGCGGAGAAAAATACAAAGTGAATTACCGTCGCGTCCGCTCGACGGGGGGTGGGGTGCAGGGCTTCCGGTCCGGCCGGGAAATTCGATCTCCTTTTCTCGCGGGCCGATACGACGTTCTTATTGTCGTTTTATATATAACATAACCCCGAGAACTTATCTAAACGCCCCCCGACGAGGCCGAGCAGGCACATTCGATTCTACGAGGGTGCTAAAGCGGAATCGGCCGGAACTGCGGAAAAGGACGGACAGCATCGATTATTTTCGGGATATCGGGAGATGAGGGAAGGACTATTAGCGTTGCCCGCCGCTGCTGCTGCTGCAGCAGCATTTGTGGCCCCGCGTATTGTTCGGGCTGGAGAGAAAGTTTTAATGGCGAGCCGCGACTGTGTAATGGCTTTGGATTTACCGATGCGGATAGTTTATTCGAATGAATTTAGACGGCTTTCTTGATTGTGGTGGAGGAATTCGGTTACGGCTTTCGAATTAGTTTGTTTGGTTGTGGCTTCTTTCAAAAATTTATCAAGCTTTATTTGCAAGCAAATATGGGCAGTTTAATGGGGCTGAAAGATCAGCTATATGTTATCTATTGAGGTACAGCCACATCTATTCAAAACTGTTTGCAGCATATACTTTTTCAACATTTTTTTCGACTAATTTTTATTTTCTGAAAAGTCTCGGCAAAATAAAGGGCAGAATTTTTTTTTTCATTTTGAATTTTTTTTCCGTCTCCAAAACATTATCTAATGCATACATTTTTTTGAATCAAAAGCCTTCAACATCATTTCTAAGAGCAGCGGAAAAACTACTCTACGTGAAAGACTCTCAGCTTAGATTCTTACGGATGTAATTACTGAGAAACGTGTGCAGAATACTTACAAGGATATTTTTTTTCCGCATTACATCTTGCGCTAAATAAGATGCTTCCTCGGAATTCTTCTCTTGCAGCGGTATAGAAAAGTTCTTTCCCTAAAGTAACGTTATGCCTTTCTTTGCTGGCGTGTTCCTTTTTTTCCGGAAATTGGAATACATCTTTTTTATCTGACTTATTTCTAGTCCCGACAAACAAATCAATAATTTTATATTTGCTAAAGTGGACATCGATAAATCTGTCTTATTTCGAAAGGTTCTAATGCCCTTTAGGGTTTATTGGGCTCTTTGTCGTTTCGAGATTTAATGAATTGATTTTTCAATATCCTCAGACTAATTGTGCGTAGCATAATTATTGGAGTATAATTCTTGCGAGTCATAAATGTTCTATAGAAACTATAAATACGGACCGTGTGGGAATTTTGCCAAAATTTTCAAAATCTAGTTCAGGCTATACGTACATTTTGAAAATGTTATTGCTGCAAAGCTAAAGAAATGTTCATGATAGATAAATACAGCTCTTAACTTTATCGACAAAGGTAATATATATTTTTGGAAACTTCCTTCCTCTCAAAACAGAATAAAAAATTTAATTCATACAAAATAATTTACATTTGCAAATTGCAATAAATTTATTCAATTGCCAATTTACGCCATAATACAGATTACTCGTAATCAGAAGCGCTTAAAATTTCGATCGAAATACGAGTAAGCCCGAGTTTCCAAAAAACGACCGGTAGCGCAGAGATGAATGTCGTATGAAATCAGGCAATTTTAAAAAATAGCGCAATCCAAACCGAAGCTCGTAAAAGAATCGGCATTGTGCAAGGGGCTCCTCGTAATTCAAAACCGTATCAGCTTCGGAGCCCTCTTAATTCACCCTCGGAATTCCTTCCGGCTCGTTGTAATTCATGCGCAGTCGCGATAAATCCTTATCGCGGAAAAAGCACACCACACACACACACACACACACACACACCGCGTCCGGAGGGCAAAGAATCGGAAATTCGTCCGATCGGTTTTCAATAATTCGGCTCTCGGTGTAAGCATTACTCGGGGTGGGTTCAATTAAGCTTCGGAGACGGCGGGACGCCTGAAAGAGGCAGAGCGGCGGATTCGAGGCTGAGGAAGACGTGTGTGGTCGAGAGGTTACGTATTACGCTGTGCGTACCTATTCGCGGTCGGACGGTAGAAACTAGTTTTCGGAGGGCTGCGGGATGGGTTTTAAGGGTCGTAACGATCGGTTTCGGGTTGAACCAAGGAACTGCTGGATAATGCGAAACAACAACGGAAAACTTTTTGAAAGATGGCGTCTGGAGATTAGAATTATTGCGTCGTTACCGCGGGCGTAATCGCTTTTTCGCTATTCGCAGCCGTCTGTTTTTGTAAGCAGCCGATTTTAAGTCGAAGCGATGGATTTTATTAGTATATATTTATACTGCGATATTTGAGTTGTACTACTTTACGTAGCATTAAAATTGTTTCAAACAACACTGATGAAGGATAGGTGACAGTTGTTCAAAACAGTTTCAAGGCTATTATTCATTTCCGTGTCAAACCTATAGTTTTATCCGCCTCTTTAATAGGCATTAAAATGCAGAATTGAATCTGAAATTACATTTGTCAGCGCGTTGCCCGCGTCTGTCAATGCATAAAAAACAATCGGCCGCGCCGCGGATTTTACAGACTCGAAGGTAAAAAACGTTATTACGAAACGAGTACACGGCAGTCGCGCCTCGGCGTCGCGATTTGCTATTTTAACAACTTATGAATAAAAAAAAAAAACAAAGCAGCACGCGCGAAAGCGGATAATAAAAAAAGTAAACCGAGTGAGTGCATTTCGCGTGTTCGAAACAGCCTCGCGCCGCGCGCGGCGCGTCGTAAAACAAGAAGTGGAAAAATGTAACCCCTTGCGGAAATAAACCAGTTATGCTCCCTGCCGTATTCACGGTACTCTGTGCGAGAAGGGCGTATACATTTTTGTGGGGCCGAGCATTAATTATTACCAATCGTACTGTTTGTTGAGCGGAGAATAAAGCTGCTTAAAACAGCCAAGCGCCGAGAGCGGATCGAATGTGTGGATTTTGCAAATACAAATGCTGGTAAAAATGGGAACGAGGGCGCGCGCTGCACATCTTTTTGTGCTCGATGCATTGGAAGAACGAAGTGTATAGTGTAAATACGCGTTCGACGAAAATCATATAATTCGCCGATAAATAAATTTATCAGCAATTATTGCGGAATTTTATTATTTTGTATATGCATAAATGCCCGATTTTATCAAATAAATACACCAAATTTATATGTTGATTATAATTTATTCAAAAACATTTTTCAAGTCACAGTATTAATTAAAATTTCTTAAACCGTCAGGTCGTTACAGTTCTTAATAAATTACTCGTAGAATTCTGGAGGTGCTGGTTTGCGTTGATAAATCGAGCCGGTTTCGTCGTAACAGAGTTTCAAGGTGCAACCAATCAAAGGGGTTACTTTTCCATCCTCCGTGACGTGATTTCCGGCGCAGTGGCAGTTGTTGCATCCGTCGTGGTAAGACGCGCCTATCTTGCATTTTTTAGCCGGTCCCTCGGGAACGTCTTTGCTCGGGTCTTCCTCGGCGGCTGGCGCAAACGGAAACGTAATCTTATGTAAATTATGTAACTTTGAGGCGCATTGATTGGATTTGCGCTGCGCAACAAAGGGAAAGGCGAATTGTCGAACGCTAATTTGATCTTCAATGGATTTAATTAGCTAGTATTTAGGTAAATTAATTAAATAGCCTTGTTTGACGAAGTGTAAAATGTATAGTTTTAAATAAACAGACGATATCGAATTGTACATAATCTAAATGTAATAATAACGTTATTTGATTTATTTTTTAACTTTCTATTTCTCACATAAATTCAGCGGATTTAAAATTAATAAATTTATATTCTTAGATTGGCGAAAGTGAACAATAAATAGAATTAATCGATAAATTATTTTTAAAGTAAACATAATTTAATAATATCAGTAATTTGTCAATTATGGATAAATTATTTGAAATATTTACCTCGTGATTTTACAATATTCACATAGCAGATGAAAACAAGTAAAAGAGAAAATAGAAACAAAGATCTGTTTCTAAAAGCCATTATCTAAAGTTTATAATATGCAACTTTATTGTCGACCACGTTTAACTGACTGAAAAATCATGAAAACGTTAGGTTTATATATTCGCCGATTCCATCATATCGTGCCGATATTTAACAGCTTTTTCGTGAATTCCCGTCCACTATTCGGAAATTCAGAAACGTTATTAAAAATTTTGCAATAAAAATTCAGGCTTATGAAACTATAACAGAATAATGAGTCATGGCAACAAAACAATAAACTGATGAATATACCATTTCCTGGTGCATTTAGATGCAAGAATATTTTTTTTAAATGCTTCGTAATTTTATTAAAAAATATGGCAGCCTGCATAACGATATTAAATACTTGGTATCAAATATTTATTAAACATTATTTGATCTGGCCTCATTTTGTATTTTGTAAAGGTAAAATAAACACTTTTACTTTTATTTTATCCCCATTCATTTGAATATAAAGCATTAAAAAGCATAAATGAAAAGCTTAAATCTTCAATTGTCCATAATGTATTACTTAAATCATAAAAAAATAAAAAAGGTCGATAAGAGACTTATGTGCTGAGCCTCACTTTTTTACGTTTCGTTAACGTGTAGCTAATCTACTTAAATTATTAAAACTTTGCGGTTTGCACGTTCTTTATCGCAGTTGTAAATACAATTAAAAAAAATTCGCAAACTTTTGATTTTACGACTCAAAAATTATATTTCGCTATACGGAAAAGAAAAAAAAATGAATTGCGCAGAACCGAGAAACAATATCCGACGATAACCGAATTAAGCGCTCGATCGTCTCTCTCGAATTGAGCATTCGGCGAAGATGCCTGGCAAAGCCCAAACGCAACCCATACACGAGAGAGCAGCATCGATCTGCCGCGCGCCGCGCGCCGCATACGCCTCTCCTCTAATAAGCCGCGCTCTCTTCGCGCTCCCGGTCCGCGAAGATTTACGAGGCTCGCGCCGACTCGGGGAGCCGATCAGCCCCCCCCCCGCCCGGGTTGCTTACCACCTACGCAGCGCCTCGGCGTCTCAAGGCTTTAACGCGCGATATCTTCCTCGTACGCGGGATCGCCTCGCCGACTGTAATTGGCGGCTCCCCCGGGAAGCCTCTTCTCTCGTTTCCGCCTAGAGAGAGAGAGAGCGCGCGATCTATTGTTCCTAGATAAAGTTACGCAGACCGGTGATTACGGAGAGCTGATGCATTGCGAGGCGCGCGCCCGCGGGAGCGAGCTTGCAAGTCCGGAGGTGGAGGGGGAGGAGGAGAGGGAAATTGAAAATGATATACGACCCCGGCTGATATTGCCGCCTCTGCCGCGAGAAAGATAGAGGGGCTGATTTGTTGTCGCTCAGGTTTTGCGGGCTCGAAATTTTCTTGGCTTCTGGGCGGATTTTATTATGGAGGAACGGCGGAATTCATTGGCGGGCGAGTAGTTTTTTTTTTTTCAAGATATTTTTGTAGGCCTTGAGATTTAATGAATTTTAAGCACGCTGTTATTATCGAATTTCTTTAGTCGTGCATTTGAAAAACTATAAGGAAGTGTTTATTTTGACAATTTTATTTGCAATAAAACGTTTAAAACGTAGTTAAATACTTTATTTTATTTTGGAAAATATTACTTTCTTGAAGTTTTCAGCTATTTAACATTTCATTATATATAACGATAATTATAAAGTATTTATTACTTTAAAAACTTTTTCAATTTGACTTCCAGAACAAAACGCTTTTTTGATAAAACTACGTATTTCATAAAATTTCATAAGTTTTATAAAATAAAAAGCATGGATTCAGTTTAAAAAAAATTTTTTATTTCATTCTCCAATAGTTACACTTCATTTTGACAATATAATGATCGGTTCAACAATACCTTACAAGTTATTTATATAAATATTTCTAAAGTACACAAAAATTTCACATTAATGGTTTCCTCGATAAGTTTACGGGTTGGAAAAATAAATGTATTCATTTGCCGGGAAGAGGTTTGCCTCCCGATTTACCTCCTGGTTTACCTACTGGTTCTTTGCCATTATTGCGGCTATTCTTATCTTGGATCCAGAAGTCCTTGGGAGGATCTCGCGGGGTGTAAGGTCTTCCGATAGCGTCGTAGCACATTTTGAGAGTGCAGGAAATCAGCGGTATCCAGGTGTTTTTCTTTTTGTCCTTCCTGTTACCGTTGCAGGTGCAGGCGTTGCACCCGTCGAAGTACATTTTGTTTAGGATGCATCGCTGGCTATTTTGTTGCTGCTGCTTCTGCCTTTCTTCCTCTTCCTCCTTCTTCTTCTTTTCTTCCTCTTCCTTCGTGCCCTTTTTCGCGCCTGGTCTTCCTTCGGGCTCGGGCACTGGTGTTCCCAGTGCGCCTGGTAGGTTAGTACGCGAGTCTGGATTAGGAGCTGGTATAGGAGGATGCGGCTCTCGTCTTCCTTCGGGATCAGGTCCTGGCCTTCCGTGTGGGTCTGGTGCAGCAACCGGCGTTGGAGTTGGATGCGGCGCTGGATGAGGAGCTGGGTGAGGGGCTGGATGAGGAGCTGGATGAGGGGCTGGATGAGGAGCTGGACGACGCTCTGGATGCGGAGTTCCTCTAGAAGGTTCTCTGGGGTGGTGGAAAATCCTACCAATCCCCTTAATTACTGAAATACAAATCATTTTATGATAGTAGCATAAAAATAAGGTTTTGCACAGGTAGATATATTAATGTTTTTTTTTTTAAGCAAAATCAAAATTATATATTACTATTGCATCAGTACAAACCTGATCCGAGGTTAACAGCATTTGCTTGAAAAATGCAAAGTAAGAATAGTGTACAAAAAAGTAAAGCTAGATTTTGAAAACGCATGGTTTCAAATCTAACGGTAACGTTTTACTTCCTGCTGCTTTTTGACAGTTGACTGAAAAATCTTTATTACGTAAGGCTTTATACAAAATTTCTTGCGTGATGTAATATTTTTATTAGCATTTTTAAGCAGTTTTACGAGCATTAAAGTTAGATAATTCGGACATAAATTTTTATTAGTTGTTGCAATATATAGGTGATAAGTCAAATAATATTTAACACAATTTTTTTTTATGCAATTATTTTCAAAATTTTACACCGAATTAAATTTTTTTCCGACAAAAGGTTTTCCATCCTTTAAAAATTAAAGCACCAAACCTCAAATTATTCCCAGAGTGTTATATATACCCCCGAAAAGTCTTAAGCACCATCGCGAATCGCAAGTACAAGAAAAAAAGAGCCAACATAAAATCCAAGCAAACATTTGTCCACGGCGCTGCTGAATTCGCACATAAGTACGTGCAAACGTTACTTCGCCAATTCAACAAGGCCGCGTTTGCTCAGACTTGGCAACACCCCCCTCTCTCCACCTGCCCCTCCCCAAAAAACCCGCACGCGTCCTTTTCCAAATCATTACGCCGCGCCGCCGTAATTAATAAAGTACACACGAGCCGCCGAGATGGGGGCGAAGTAATTCTGCCGCCATTACCCACCGAATCTTGCCCGAGCAAACTCGCTCCGCGAGCAAACACGGCTTGCTTGGCGCGCAAACTTCCCGTGTACACACGCGCGCGCACTGCGCTTTCCCGGGGAAGTGGCGGTAGGCGGCGGCTTCCGTCGTGTGTTGCGCGACGACTTGGCGATCGCGATCTTTTTTTTTTTTCTTGTAATTGTTCGGTCGCCCGAGCTGATAAATCGCAAATTACGACGCGCGGCCGTAAGAAAAATGCACGGCTCGTTCGCGCCTCGCAGGCCGGAGATCGCGACGCCCGATTGCGAAGTAACGTTCACGCGATTCGAGAGAGAGGGAGAGGGTTCCGGTGATTTTGGCCACTCGATAAGCACACGCTTGCGATTCCAGTGGAAATGGCTACTTTTTTAGCGCGGACTCTGCGATTCCGCGGGATTGTTTTCGTGAATTAGGTGATTATCGGAGCTGCCGCGGGGCCGGTTTTTTGCTCCGCTTTGCGGGACGCTGCGAAGCTTATTTAGAGGGATAGCGTAAATCTTTTGGTTAGGGATTTTAAAGTAAACTCGATTAAGCATTTAATTAACAGCGTTTTATTCCTCTTTGTAGTTTAGAAACGAATCATTCTAAAATTCCGTAAATTTTTAATTAAACGCAAAACTCTTATAGTTGAAAATTTTTTGCCCTAAAAATTAGGGGAATAATTAAATCCGTCTTCTCGTCCTAATTGATGCAACGAAATAATCACATCTACATACATCGCAGCAAACATCGAAAACCCCGCGGAAAAACATAAAGCACCGCGGCGAACAAACATCGCGCTTCCGGTGCAAACGAGGGGGGGGGGGGGGGGGGGGAGAAAAAAAGGCGCCGGTAATTCCAGCGGGCAAACACGTCCTCCTCCGGCTCCTTAAAAATCGCAATATTCGCGCAGAGCTCTCCGGGCGTCGTAAATAGAAGCCCGGGGCCGGGCCCTCCCTCCCTCCCCCGTCCCTCCTCCTCGGAGTTTTGTAATTTAGAAGCGCGAGCTCCGCAGCCAGAAACAATAAGCTACTCGCTCGTCGCTCGTCGAAACTCGTGACTCTCTCTCTCTCTCTCTCCGGGGCCACGGAAGGGGTCTTGGCGCGCGCGTTTTTTATCCGCCTCGTAAATTTCGGGAGCGGAGCGGGAGCGAAACTCACGCGACGCGATAAAGCTGTCGGGGCCACGGGGAGAGAGAAGTTCGCCCCCGGGGGGAGGGGGCCGAAAATTAGGCCAGATGTTAATTAAGACGCGAGAGAGAGAGAGCAGGCGAGAGCTTTGATTTTACCGGATTGGAGATGAGCGCCGACGGCTGCTGGTATCTGGCTCCTCGGCTACGTAGACGCCCCGCGTATTTTATTGGCCGAGCGGGGAATGTCGCAGATTTGGGACGAGCCGCGATGAGGCCTGATGATGATTTTTTTGACGAGTTGGAAGGATTCTCAGCTGCCGAGGAGAATCGCGTTGAAGTTTCTATTTTATGTGACTTTAATTTATTAATCGCTGTGGTAATAGATCGTCTAGTCGATGTACATTATAAAATTGTAAAATGAGGTATTTCTGTTTGAATCGTTGGGTCTTTAATTACGTACTATGCATTTATTATTTATTATACAGACAGAGAAATAATAAAATGTACTTCATTTATATAAATATACCATTGGTTTATAATAGAACGACTGCAATAAGAACAAGTAGGTCTGGTAATAGGTACATAAATACCTTGCAAATTAAATCCAATACTTGGACAGACTGGACAATTATTGCAATACGAGTTTGCTTGAATTATAAAGGCCCCGACTTGTTCTGTCACCAATTTATTGCTATATCTAAATTTATAATGCCCCATTTAGTCTGGTTAATTTAATTTTTCTTTTTCTTTTTCATTAAAGTACATGCGTTATATGTTTCAATTATACTGACCTCGTTGTCAAATAAATCGGCGCAGCAATAAAAAATTGAGCATACGAAGTGCTCGTTTCAAGTAAGTTTGAAAATATCATCTCATTAATTCATACGCTACTTTAAGTCGTTAACTGCGAAGATATTATTAGGTCAACTTTCATTTATTATTTTACGCTTTCAGCGGGTCGCATTCAATAAGGGTCACATTTATCTTAGATTAGCGGCACGTATTCGTGTTACATACACGTTTACTCTCTTAAAAAGATTGATCGTTCCACTTTGATACTCCGAGGAACAATTTTCAGCATCGATTTCGCAAAGGCAAAGTGCTTTTCGACCTTTTATTTGTTTATTAATCTCGCGCGGCAATTTAAATGCAGATTAATTCCAGCTAAAATAATCAAAACTTTTTCTCCGCGGCATATAATTTGCAATTTAACGAGAATTAACCTTCGAAGAATATAGTGCGGAAAACAAACTCCACTTTAAGTAGATAATACCTCGGGTTGGCCGGGCAAATAATCCACTTACGCCGTACACTTACCCTTCTCCGCTATACTCGTACTGTACCGTTTATTAACAAGCTCGCATTGACGTCATTCCCGATTCTCGACTCCCGGCGGTCCTCGATCTCTTTTTCGCCGATATTTCGCCTGGCAAAAGAGAGCCGTGTTTCAATTCGCCGACAACGAAAACTCCCTTACTTTTCATTACCCTCCGCTCGCGGAGCGGCGTATACCTCGTTGCATTACATAACTCATAAAACGCGCGCGCTCGCGCGCTGGGCATCGTTCGCCGGCTTTTATTTCGCTCTCGTAAAATTCAGCCCTCTCCCCCTCCCGAAAACGCAGAAACGAGCCGAAAAGAGCAGATTTTTTTCCTCCTGGCAACAAGCCCGGCTAGAACCGGAGGGACCGCGCGGCCAGGGCGAAAATTTCACTGTCAACGAAAAAACCACATCAAAAGCGTCTCGCGCGCGGCCCCCCCCCCGCCTTTTGCGCATGCAGCGTTCAAAAACGAGCACGGCGGCGGCGGTGGGGCTGCGCGCGTGCCATTTTTTATCCGCTTCGCGGAAAGAATGTCGAGCCGGCTCGTATATATAGAGGCGTTTCGGGCGTGGAACTTCCGTTAAATTAGTTTTCCGCGGAAATGGATGGCAGTGGCGCGCGCGAATTCTCTCGCGCGCAGCTCGAGAAACACATCAAAGCTCTTTCTCTCTCTCTCTCGGATGCTTTGTCTACGTCCCGAGGTAGTCTTGTTCCCTTCTCTCGCTCTTTCTCGTAGACGAGCGTATTATCGAATTATCCTCGGCGCTGCTCTATCTTGGCCTTCTTTATTCCGGGGGAGGCAGGTTGATATTTTTCGCGGCGCCGCCGTATTTTCTTTTTTCCGCCTCTGTGAGTCCCGAGGAGAGCGGACAAGAAAGAGAGAGAGAGAGAAATTGATTTTACGTCACTTGTATTATAGCCGAGCCGACGCTGCCGCCGCTGCTGCTGCTGCTGCTGCTGTTGTTGCAGCGGAGGGAGCGAAGGCAGTTTTGATGTAGCCGATACTGGATTTTCGAAATCGCTTTAAAAGATGTCGACTCTTCCGGGGGGATGTAGCGAGAGATGGAAATATGAGGAAGCAGAGAGGAGCCGCCGGGAAATATGGATGGGAGGCGCAGTGAAAGATGCTTGAATTTGCATCACCTTCAGGATTATTTATTCACGAGAGATGACAGATTGTTCTTTCATTTTCGCCCTACAGTCGCGACGGTATTCAGGTAATATGCATATTATAATTGGAAATTTTTTAAAGATTGTAAAAAACGATAACATTAACTGCAGAGTAAGTTACTCTTTTTGCTCGTCTTCAAATTGCATCATTTGTTAAAAAGCGAAGCTTTCCAGATTAAGGCGTCACTGTTCCTACTCGAGTTAAATTGTGAATAAAAAATGGTTAATTAAAGTTTCAAGTTTTTCGTTTGAGTAATTCAATATTAATTTGAATATTTGACAGTTACGTTAAAGAATTTTTGAAATTTGTTATAGCTTTCGTCTTTTCGATTTTTATGTGATATTGAAATTTAAAAATAAAATTTTATATCGAACTCCTACGTTTATTCTAAGCTTCGCACTTTAATTAAAAGTATTTTAAAACTCCCCTACAATTTATAGATGTAGCATTTGAAAACGAAAATTCAAAAACGCAATTCTCAAATTCTATTTCATACATTTAAATTGGATTTGAGCTTACTCTCCCGTAAAATAAAAAAAAAGAAACCCTTAGCAAAAGTACGGTATTTACCGCATAAACAATATTCGCTCTTCCCCATTAACCCCGTAAACGTTTGAAAATGACCGAACAAAAATCCCCCACCCCGGCGTTCGTTTCGCATTATCTAATTTCGAAAGTCCGCTTATCCCAGAGCGCAACTTCATTCTCCAGTTTGCCGGAGGGGGAGGGGAGGGGGGGAAGCCAGCAGCCGACCAACTGCGATATTCAATTTGGCGGCGCGCTCGCGCTCTCTCATGAAAATGCACTGATTTTCGCTCTTACAACATTGAAATGTAGATTTTCAGTGCGCATTATGCGCGACAGCGCGCACAATGATGAGCGAGAATGACGAATGAATCTAATTTCTCAGATAATCGGGGGGGGGGCTAGG
>UCOM01003129.1:0-20044 GCA_900474385.1 Ormyrus pomaceus | reverse complement strand
TCCGTCATCTGAGTCCTTAATCCCCGCGGTACTGCTGCCAAGCATTGCTTCGCGGGGGGACGTAAGGCTTTTGCCCGTTTCAGTCTGATGTAGTCGTCATCTCTGTGGTCGTTAACTGTAGTCAGTGTTGATGTCTCGCACCCGCATCCCCCCGCGTACAACTCTTGTTTTGTACGGTTTCCATCTTGAACACGATCACAAAATATATACATATCATAAAACTGTTCCTTTGTTATTGGACTGATCAATATAAACTCTTCATCTGGAAACGAGTTTACATTCTCGAAATCTAATTTATCATACCTAGCAGATGCTCTTAACATTTCTAAAAAATTGTTTAATTGTACACCTACGAGTCTATATAGTCTATTTAAATACGGTAACCCTGGAAGGAGAGCTCTTAGAAGGAAACCATCGTTATCAAGGTGTTGATGACAGCAACGTGCTTCATCAGGGACATAAATATCCTTTCTTATAAAAATGTCAACTTTGCTTCTCAAAGAGAGCCTCTGCACCTTCGTTGTTCCGACAGATAAAACAAGCATGATTTGTAACAGTACGTAAAATATTCAATCTTGTGCATGATGGGTCATTTGCTAATTGTATTTCTGCATTCAAAAGTGCCAGACAACTTACAAACTCGAGATTGCTCATCAAATTCAACACGTTGTCGAAGAAGATTATCCCTGAAACGAATAGCTACAATGCGTTTGGGTTCATTGTCATCTCCAATTAAACAAGACATTCTTCTTGGTATCATCGCTCTATCGCAGACGAAGCAATTATTCTTCTTTAAGCCATTATATTTATATACCAACCTATATTTATATGCCAACCTATATTTATATGCTTCAATATTTTCCTACAAAAAGAAATTCTGGACCAAAATATATGTTCCGTACATATTACGTCTGTATGCTGGATTAGAGCATATACTGTAAATAAATCCAGTCTATTTAATCGAACAAACAAAAAGTCAAAATAAAAAAATTCTTTCAAATAATTTGTTTGATAAAGTAAGTATATAGCAAAAATAAATACTTCTATTCAATTGTTTCAGTCTCACGAAATCTAAATAAAGCGCACTGCTTAGAATCTAAGCTAACAGCGTAAATGTACAGATAAAATATTAATTGTCGAAAATAACGGTTTGATCCAAAATCTAAACTCCAAGTAGAAAAATAATAACATAATGATCTAAAAAACAAAATTTTTTTGTTATGAGCAAGAAATGTGACTTCCTGTAGAATATACTGAATCCGAATCCAGTCTCAGAATTTCTATAAAAAGTAAGGCTTTTTACATATCTTAATCTAAAAGAGTAAAACTTTCTTCACGCAACTCTATTCAGCATTTTGAAATATAACTCTTGCTCTTTATAATCCATTTGTGTTTGCTCAAATATCTTCTTCTTCAATTATATGATGAAAAACAATCGACTAAGCTCGCTGTTTTCAGGTTGAGGTTAGTTAGTCTGCTGGTGGTTTGATAGGGATAGCCTTTAGGGGTTAGGTGGGTTAGTGGTTAGGTGGATGAGCTCGCTTGTGGCGTGAGGTTCAATTATTTCAAGAAAAATAAGCGACTAAACTCGCTGATCCTAGGGTTAGGTGGTTTAGTCTGCTTAAGATTTAATAGGGGTGGTTTTTAGGGGTTAGGTGGGTTAGGGGGTAGGTGGATGAGCTCGCTTGTGGTGTGAGGTTCAATTATTTCAAGAAAAATAAGCGACTAACTCACTGTTTCCAGGGTCAGGTGGGTTGGCCTGCTTGTGATTTGGCATACCTTCGGCCTTATTGCGGCTTTTTGACCTCTGGATCTTAGCATCTTACAACCCCTGTCAACCCTTCTAAAAGGCATTTTCGGGGTTTGTGCCCATAAGGACTTTTTATCAGAAGGTAAAGAACTATCGAAAAAAATTGGTTTGAACCAATTTGACGGGTACCCAAAATCCTATGTATTGTGTGCGTGGTCCTTTGTATCCCTCTGCAATTGTGCTATTGCATATCAGTCAGATAATTCAATACATTACGCGTAATTAATAAGTAAATATAGATGATAAACGTCATGTGCAATCCAGCAATGTTATTAGCCAGAGGCGAATTAGATTTCTAATTTGGAATAGTCTCGAATGATTAATTGAAATAGAATATTCGTCTTTTTGACGAGCGAAATTCATAGTAACGCCGAGATAGAATCGCGGGATCAAATGCTAAAGTGAATTCCGGGACAGTCGCAGCGAATTAGGCAAATAGGTGCGCGAGTCTGAGCGCAGTAACCATTTTTGTTAATTGCAAAAGGGTCCGGTCCTTCCCTGTCCATAAAGCTGGAACGTGCCACTTGAAACCGGCGTAATTTAATTACGGTTAACCGCTGTAATATTGTCTCGCAATCGAGCTAATGCAATTTAGTGCGCCCCGCGACTGCAAGGCATACCAGCCTAAAGTCGAGTGTGCCCCTCCCCCTCCCCCCCCCGAATTCTCGCGAGGTTAAGCTCCGCGGCGCCGGATAGGATTCGCCTCCATTTGTGTTTGGCGCCGGCTTCGTTTTGCGGTTAATGTTTACCGGCGTGCGTGACTGCCTTCTGTGTGTACGCTTTCCCCGAATTTGCGCCGCGATTCCGGGGAATCGAGTATCGCTTTTCGATTTTCTTTGTTGAAGCGCGGAGCGCCGTGTCAACGTCGGTGTAATTGCAAATGTTGGGACGAAAAATTCCATTGGAAACCTGTTAGTCTCGACTCTGTTTGATTATTTTATTGGTAAACGGGAAAAGTAAAGGACAATAAGTTTTTTTTTTTTTTTCTGACCGATTGCTCAGCTAACAATAGCTAACATCAGTCTTCTTTTGCCTCGCGGAAAAAGCCGAGTTTCCTTCTGAAATTTCCTCCAATAAATGATTGATCAGACTAATAAGCTCAGCTCCCTCTCAGACATCGGGCGTAGATTGAAGGGTCGTCGACGACACTTTTATTAGCTCGCAGCTGCGTGTTCACGCTCAACGTGCTCGCATTTGTCTTGGCGATTTGGGATATTGATTTTATTAATTAGGTCGCTTACCGTCGACGATTCGGTATATATCTCACGCGTCGCCCGCCTCCCTCCGATTGTTTGCACTTGCGAGTTTGGCTAAGCGAATCGATGAGAACTCGTCCTGGGTTATTAACGCGCCGATGCCCTCGCCGGGCTTTATTTTAGCGCGTCATAACGCAAATAACGCGACTACCGTATTTAAGCTGCGAGCCGCTTCACGGGAGTTTCGGTCGTTAAGCTGTCCCCCCTCGTGAGGAAGGGAGTCAATCCTGTCGAGCGAATTCGAATTGCTGATTTCAAATGTGGAGATGATTAAGACGAACGCGCCGTTGCGCGGAAACTTTTAGATTCTATATAATTGATAAAAAGCAAACTTTATTAATGGAAAGAAGGTTCTTGCCCAATAGAGGGTAAATCTGACGTTCAACTTGTATCTTTCGATTGAATCATTAATCACAAACTCCAATAAATTATCGTACAATATCTCAATCGAAACTTTTATAATTACGCCGACTCGAGTCATCGGCGAATTAACCGAGAAAGGGGGAAAAGTTTCCACGGCGTCTCGATATCTCGATTCGAAGTCCTCCTTGATTTCTGCTGATCCCCGCTCGATCTCCAATTAGATAAATACTGCCCGGCCATCCGGCCTTTCGGGAACCTTTATCATTTTTATCGCAGTTAATTCCGGAGACATTTAAACGGGCAGCGCGCGGCTCGTTAAAGCCGAACGATTATTCAAGATTTAATTTCCCGTCAGTTTTATGCGATATCCGCCGGACGATTAAGGGATTCGCCTCCGAGCTCCCCGGGCCGGACTGTTCGCTGACCTCCTAATCCGCATAATGAGATATCTGCCGAGAGAGAGAGCTGCTCTTTTGCGAGAGCTGCGGCCGCCGCGCGAGGCCGCTCGAGAGGAGCAATTATCGGCGGTCTCCTATGCTCAAATTAGAATAAATAATTCCCTCTGCCCTCGAGCGACTCTTTTGACTTTCTCCGCTCTCCGGCGGAAACGCGAGGATTTTTCTCTCCCTTTGAGAACGCGCGCTGTATTTCTGTGGTCTTTGTATCCACCGGACGTATTTTAACAGCATCGAGTTAATTGCGAAAATTTTCTAGACTCTGACCCCGAGAAATTACTAAAAAAATTATGCGTAATTCGAAAGATAGCTAATCTGTTGCGCGAGCGCAAATCTCCGATTTTACGAGGGGTCGATGGACCTCGTAAAGTCAAATCAGCTAAATCCACCGGGGCGATAAATCTTCATCGCGCTCGACTAATTGTGCCCCGCGAAATTCGTTCCGACGAAAAAAGGCGAGAGCGAAAGCTCGCGCTCAAACTGTTTACTTTCTCGCGCTTTAATTCGCGGTGCAACAAAAAAAAAAAAAAAAAAAAACGAAAAAAAAGGGGGAAAAACAAACTACCGCCGGAGAGCGATCGAAACAAGTGGCTACGAAAGAGGAGGGTAAAAATTTCGCGATTCCGCGTCGCGCGGCGATAAGAATGTATATCCGCGCGTCGGGGAAAACAATTGCGAGAGCGTTATCGCGATCCTCTCCTCTCTTTCTCTTTCTCTCTCTCTCCGGAAAAGTTGAACGCGAGGCAGACAGGTATAATTAAAACACAGCGCAACTGAAGCGTACTTTCTAAACTTCGCGTAATGGGTGTTATCAGTACGTAACAGTCGTTCTAACGAGTACCGCCGGAAGTCTCGCCAGATCAGGCACCAATTATCCCCTAAACCTTCTCTCTCTCTCTCTCTGCCTATGCTTCATATTGTCTCGAGTGTTTTTGCCCGTGTTCGCTTCGCTCTTGTCTCTCTCTCTCTCTTTATCTCTCTCTCTCTCTTTTAGTCTCCTCTGCTTAATGATTTTAATTACGTCGAAAGCTGCGGAAGGAAGCTAAAGTTTTCATATTAACAATGCCCGGTCCCAGGCTCGAATAATTATCGATCATTGGTTTTGTTTTAAATTAAAATCGTGTGCCGTCGGCATGCGTTCGTTAATTCAGCTGTTCCCGGTAAGCCATTTTTAGTTGATCAGAGATACAACTAACTAGATAAATTAAACAACCTGCAATTATGATACAATATTATTATATAATTAAGACGAGCCGTATGACTTTTTTGACGAGATTATTTTGTTATCTGAAACCGGCAGTTTGTGCCTCGTCTTCCTATAATTAAGCTTCGCGAAATGTTATTATCCTATTTAATGGCCGTTATTTAATACTGTAATTATTTCATGAAGGAAGCGAAGCTTTTTTTTTTATTGCGCATTACGAAATAACTCAGCACTTTGAATATCTGTAAATATTTTTCATTAACTCCAATATTTTACGACTGTTTCAGGTGAGTTAAACTTTCGGCGCAGATAATACATCCTTTCGTTGGTCAACGCGTCCCATTTCCGTAAGTACCGACGAACACATCCGCCCGCTACGTTCATCAAGGAAAAAGCGAAAAATATCCCACAACATCACCTCCTAGCTCCGGTATCGAAAAAATTACGAGCAATATCGAAAAAAGCTCGGCCGCGCCGCGCGCGTCGAAGCGGGCCCGCGGAAGAATCTCGCCGCGCGATACATCGAAAAGCCGAGGACGCGCCTCGCGCGCTCGGGAGTAACGAGGCGCTCGCGGCAGCGGATTAACTTTTCAATTAAAATAGTGTGTGCGCCGAGAGAGAGAGAGAGAGAGCGCGCGCCCGCCGTGGGTAGGATTTTAAGCGTTTTCCAGGCAGAGGCGACAGAGCAGCGTGCCTCGCTGCTTCCGGGGGAGGGGGTGGGGCGACGCCTCGCTTGTCATATTCACTGCTGGCGTCAGCGGCGCCCGCTCGAAAATTTATTTCGGCACACGCGCGCGGGCGCGCGGTAATCGCGCGGAAGGCCAGGGAGTAAATGCGCGAGAGAGAGAGGAATATTTTCGACGCGTCACCCGCAATTTTCATTTCGGGCCAACGCCGCCGCCGCCGCTGCTTTTTTTCTTCGAGCTTCCTTCGTGGATTGCAGGTTGACGGGGGGCGCTTTTATTTCACGGTTGCTTCTTTAACGCCGCGCGTATCGATTAGGTTTTTCCCGAAAAACACTTTTTGGAGAGAGATATCTGGAGGAGTTTGCGATTCGATGCGAATCGCCGAGCCATCTGCTTTCGCAACTCGCGGCGCTTAATTGCTAAATTTTATCTCATTTCCGCGCGACGCACAATTTCCACGAGAATAAACAAGGAATGTTTTACCGAACGACCGGCGGGATATACCCCGAAACGTCGCGCGGCGCGAACAGCGGCTCCATTATCTCCTTTAAAAAAAAGGAGGAAAAATGGAGCATCGGAGCCGGCCGCCTTTATTTACGAGAATGAAAACGTTACGTCCAAGTGCGCTCATAAACCCGTGTGCCAATCGAATTGATATATACGCTCCATTTGGATTAACGTCGATCACCATTCGCAATATGACGTCTCCCTTATCTGCATTGACACACATACCTGCCTTTAGAACCGCGGCGGGTATATTTTTTTTTTTTTTTTTTGCGTGCGGGAATCGAGTTTACGGAGCAGTCATAACCCGGCGTACGGAAAGTGCGGGGATTGATCGACTCGATGTTGCCCGCGAGCGGCTCGTGATTTTCGACCTTATCGTGATTAATTGAACGCGAGCTAATATAATTTCTCGAAAAGCGTGCGCGCGCACAGTTTCCAGTTTCTCTCGGCACTCGGGCGAATTGAAATGCCCCCCCGAGAAGGCATTGATTAGGAACGAGTGCAACGTTCGATCGCGTGTCCGCGAGGGAATATAGAGAAAATGGTCGCGCGAGCGGCTCTCGGCGCTGCGGCGTAAACAGGACCTTTTGCGCAAAATGACTTGTGTGCATAACCCAGGCCAGAGAGAGAGAGAGAGCCTCTTGGCGTACTTGCCAATAAACGTGTTTACCGGTGCGGTACCCTCCTACAAATTTGCATCTCGCGCGATTCAATAACGCTGTCGATTTTTCGTCAAAGGCTACTACGTCGCTTTCGCCGTCGGTTTTTGCTGTGCTTGCAAGCAATTTCATTCGCGTGATCACCCTTTTGGCCGTTCTGCCGATCTCTCCAGAAAAAAATCCCAATTAGAGATCAGAACTCGAAAGACGTTCATTAAAGCTCGCCGACTCTTAACGACCGCCGCAACTAGAAAAAGCCCGGGAAAGTATCGGGCAAAAAAATCTGCCCTCATCATTCTTACGCAGCTTATCAAGCAGCAATAACTTAATTCATCGGGCGGTCGATCGACAACATTAGCCGACTCGGGGCCGCTCTCCTGGAAAAATATTCAGCCCGCGCGCACGCTCGCTTTAAAAGTAATCGCGTCGAGAAAATCTCGGCGGCCGCGCATGCGACTATATCCACCGCGGCCGTAATTTGCAGCGGAAAGTGGACAAGGCGTGGAACACGTGTTGCCAAGGTCGTAATGCCGCGCGGTGCTCCTTCTCCCTCCCCCTCCCCCCCACTTTTTATTTAACGCGACGCGCGATTCATCATACTCGGGAGCAGGTGCCACGCGCGGAGAGCGATTTAGCAGTCTTGTTTTTAATTTCGGATCGCGTTTATTCTTATGTTGGCGAGCGGACGAGCGACGCGACGGCCCATATTGCCAGCGGAGCTTTACGGCCGAGCGTTTTCGACGATTAAACTCTGTCGGCGAGACATTTTAAGGGCCGTACTTTCCTCCGCTCATTTTGTTATATAATTTCTTTAGCTTTTGCTCATTTTTAGCGATTGTTAAACAAGAAAGTACGGTGTTTCTTTAAACCGATGCGCGTCGGTTCGAAAGTATCCTTTCAAGGGAATAAATAATTTTATAACACAAGGATCCTCTCTCCACAAGTGCACATAAAGCTCGCCCCTGTATATCGTTCGGAAATCTGCGTTTACACTGCGCCTACCGCTTGTAAACCCGCAAGTGCTCGAGGCAGCGTACATTTATCGACCAGAAATCACCAATTTCCAAAGTAGTCTCTCTCTCTCTCTCTCTCGACATCGAAAACCCCCACGGTGTACACTTAAAAAGCGACGAGCTTTACGAGCTCCGGTAAAAGGGACTCATTGAAAACGGTCAGCGCGGTGCAGCGGCGGCAAACGGCAGCGCGAAGAAGCCAGTAGCCGACTTTAACGACGTTTCGCTCTCGCGGAGTGACGCGACGTTCCGCTAAGTTATGGTTTCCATTATCCCGCCGGTTTTCGGAGTTACAGGCTCGCGGCCCCGAGATATATATATACATATATATATGCGGCGTTGCGCGGGGGGGATTTGTAGCCGCGGGGACAACTGACACGTCCCCGCCCGACTATAACTTATATAGACTGTCGCCGGATTCCATCCCCCCACCTATATGTACGGCGCATGCATGCACTTACCTGCGAGGATCGAAGAGCGAAAACTGTCCTCGGGCCGAAAATTGCCGACAGCTGGCGGCGCCGCGGTCACTCCGCTTTTCCTCATCGGCGCATGAATAAACATGCGTGTAGGCCTCGGCAAACATTGAATTATGCAAGGAGCTATTTCGGATGCCGCGGCGTACTGTATCCCCGCGCGCCCCAGTTCTCCCGTATAATTCCGGCGCGTGAGCGCGAATTTCCGAGCGCGCCGACGGAGAGGGATATCCCCGATGCTTCGTCGGAATTCTCCCGGGGCATCGTTAAGCCATCTTTTCCAAACTCGGCCCGTATAAATTTGCCGCCGCCGCCGCCGCGAACGAGCTCGTGCCGACTTCAATTGACACAGAAACGATCTCTCGACTCTCGCGTTATTCCGCCCGTTACTTAGTCCGTTCCTTCCTCGAAGCGCGCCCTCGATCCTTAGCGGCGTATCGCTCTTTGATGATATTTTCTCCCGTTAAATCTTATTTGCCGGGCTTTCGCTCCCGGCTGAAATGCACAGGCTTCGACACTTCCGGGGCACGCAGAACATCCGCGTAACCCGGGAGAATGAAAAAAAAAAAAAAAAAACAAAAAGAGCAAAAATAGGAGAGCGCCGCACGTCGACGCGTTTATTCCGGCGCAATCATGCAAGTGACAATGTGCGCCGTTCAGGAATCGCCGAGGCGCGTGATCGCGCGCGTTCGAAATTTCGAAATTCACGCGGCCCGCCGCCGCGACGTTTCTCGACGCTCGATGATTTTCGGCTTCGCGCGGAAAAAAAAACGACGAGCGTCACGCGTACAGACGGCCTTTTGTGCGCTGCTGCTGAACGCGCGCAATTACGGGAGGCGGCTCCTAAATTTAGGAAGTGCTCGCGCGTTTGCGCCGCACGAAGCGACAATGAAAAGTGAATGTCGAGTTTTAACTTGCGTAAAAACATTGACGTTCAAGTGGGCAGAACTGATTGTTTATCCATTGTATATTGAAACAAAAAAAAAACGTTGCTCTTCGAATTTTCCAACGAATAACCCAAATTTCGACCTCGTCGTTTCACCTCGTCCACCTGCTTGTTTGAAGTCTGCGCGCGCGACGTAATTCTGTAAATTTTCGAAATTTGAGATTTCGAGAGGAGCAACGGCCCATCAAAGAAAATTCTCGTCCGCGTAGTCGCATTCCCAGTTCAGCACCCCGTGAAATTGTTTTTCGCGACTGGGCAAAGACGAAAAAGCTCCCCCCCAAAAAATTCCCGCCGATATATCCGGGCGGCGAGTAAAAAAGACACGTCCTTCCCCGATAAAATTTTTCCTGCCCGACAGGAAAGCCCGCCGTTCCTCCAAGATCAATCACCGTCCGTCCATCGGCAGCCATTAGAGAAAAACAACGCCGGGGAGGAAGAAAAAAGAAAAAGCAGATTTCCGCGCGATAACAAAACTAAAGAGAGAGAGAGAGAGCACAGTGGTAGACACAAGAAAATCAGCGAAATTCCGGGCCTCGGAGTCATTAATCGCCAAGGAGGGAGGCGGCCCGAGCGCAGCAGACGCGCCCTGTCATTGATAGTTGTGATTAATGCCCGATCCGTACGGAACGATAACTCGATTATGCGGGAGCCGCGGCGACCGACACCGTTTCTCACTTCTCTCTTTCTGGCTCGAGCTCCGTCGCTGCTCGATCTATTGACAGCGCTCTTCGCTTCCAGCGATAGTAACGCACTTTTCGCGCGTCCGTCTGCGCTTATACAGAGGGCCCCGAAGCTTTTTTTTTTTTTTTTTTTTTTTTGGAGCTTCCGCTTTAACGTAGGGCTTTTTTCTGTTTGCCCGCTTGGCGGTTGATTGATTGGCACTCTATGAACAACTTTGCTTCAACGCACGCATCGGTATGATTATTCCCGGGAGTTATTGTGCGTTTGACGATTCTCCATTTTTTTTAGCACGCTCTTTAGGGTGGAATTGTTATTCGATATAGTTGTTATCTCGGAAAATCCGGGTTCGTTTCCGGGTGGGGTTTCATTTCTGGTATAAATTGAAATTTCTTCATCTCCTTAAGTAGTGCTTTTTCGGCAAAGAAACTAGACCGACTTTCTAGGACCGCGTAATCAGACAGAAATGTCGCTGAATTTTTCATGCCTATTACGCTCCACTTCATACTCGTGTTCGATTCTCGCCAGTCTCGTCGGCTTTGGTCTTTCGCAAATTGGAAAGCCTCGGGGTCACATTTTTCACGCGAGAAACAGTATTATCATATATGCAGCCAATTATTGGAAATTGATTAATTTGCCCAATTGAATCAGCGATAGCCGTAATTCCTTGCATTGACCGAGATTCTGCTTCTCTCAGCGCAAACACCGTCGCTTAAGTTAATTAATCAATATCGAGTAATTAACTGCGACCATAACGCAGTTACGGTCGTATTATTGTAGCCATAAAATTTGAGAAACGAGCTCGAGCCGCTTATAACTGACCTTGTCAAGTTAGATTTCCGGGCCGCGAGCTTGTCTATATTAATGAGACCTCTTTCCCGGTGACGTAAACTCTCGGATCTCGACTCGGGGAACTCAATTACTTATTGACGGGGCTGGGCGCGATAAATACATCCACCTTGGGCTCCCACCCTCGAAGAAAGCAGCCCGCGCGACTCCCACGAATCGAGCACTTAAAGCTGAAAAGTGCGCGCTGGCCCATTGTCCGACTAACCAGACGTGGGCGGGAGGTTAAAAATAGCCGCGGGAAAAGGGACACGACCCGCTGATATCCTCGGGTCCATTTAAAGCGGAAAAGCCCCATTGTCTGGCAGCTTTAAAATACTACACGGAAAAGGGATGAGCCAGAGGGCCGTCTATTCGCCCCCGCTGATATGATTGATGATAGCCGCGAGAGAGAGAGAGAGAGAGAGAGAGAGAGAGAGAGAGAGGGGGGAGGGAATCGAGCAGGTGTACGGGGAGATGGAGCGTGCTGAGTAATTCCTCGCGTGATGCGAATGAACTCCGCCGGTAAAAATGACGTGAATGGGAGAAATTAGCGGAGATGAAAATGTTTTGTTTTTCGCCGCGAGAGCCGGGATAAAGTGCCGTTTTCCAAGAGCGGAGAATAGAAATTTTCCCGGGAAAAGATGATGGAGTGTTAGAGAGGAGAGTTGCGCCGGGAAGATACTCCGACTTTTTTACCGGTTTGATTAATTAGCTGCCTTTAACGAGGAGCTACTTTTATTCCTTCCGTTTTTTTTTTTTTTTATAAATTAAGGTTACTTATTATGGGGAAATCTTTTTTTTATCGCAATACCTGTAGATGGTAAATATATATTTTCGCATGTCAAGTGGAGTAGGAGAATAAAGATCGTAAAAGAGTGAAACATGCATTTTCATCGAGCCGTTACTGTGTTACGTCGGTCGAAAATTTCAAATTAATTTAAGCTTGGCAAAAATTGAATTGAAATATAATTTCATTCCGTGAAGTTTCAATAAAGTTAACATTTTTTTTACTGTCACCTTTTTGCATAAAATTCTGCATAAACGAATTAAAATCAAAGTTCATTCTCACAAATGAAATCTTTGCGCAACATACAAAATTTTTAATTAAAAGCGACTGTCGATTGACATGCTTAAAATTAAAATTATTTAATTTAAAATGAAATAATTTAATTTAAAACACAATTTTACGAGGCGAACGTTGCAGCTTTTACACACTACAACGAGACTGAATTTATCAAAAATTCTCGCGTCATTATATCGAAATCAATCCGGCAAGTCCAGTGCGTGTTCTCGCAACTATCAAAGTACCATCAGAGGCCGTGTATTTTTACGCTTCAAACAGGATAGTTCGACAGCGACCCTGGCAGCTCACTCGATAGACGCGAAATATCTTTCCGCGCGCCAAAAAAAAAAAAAAAAAAGAAAATGAAAGCGGAAGCTGCCGCGTATCGCTTGAAAAAAATTTGATGTGAAAAATTGCTACACCATCCGGGCGCTCGATTCAATTACGAAAAAAAATATACACTGCGGCCGTCGGCCTACTTCGCAGCCCTTAAAGGGGATGCAGCCACCGGGCGAGCTTCATCCCCCGCGCCGGCGGATGTAAATGAATTACTTAGTTTTACGACGTTTCAGCACTTACTTTATAAAGTAGGGCTATTCCTGCGGTAAACTCCCGCGCAATTAAAAACTTTTAAAAAAGCATCGATCCGTCCGCAGCCAGCCGGCGAGGCGAGGAGCCTCCTAAAAAAAGCCTACTTTTCCGGAAATAAACAATAAGCCAAAGCCGATGATCACTCAAAGGCGTCCGCCGCGGGAGAATATCGCGCGCGGCGGGTGGTGCTGCGGGCATCCTTGTTACGCTGTTTGATTTACGAGCCGCGGAACTGCCTTACGTGCGCGCGCGCGCGCTCCTTCTGTGTACCGAGCAGAGTTCGAAGGACTTTGCCCGAGAAGGAGAACGGCGAAGAGAAAGACTGAGAGAGAGAGAGAGAGAGAGAAAGGGGAAAAAAAGCGCCGAGTAACTGTAGAATTTTTTATCGATTTGCCTAGGCAGAGTGCGAGGGAGTTGAAGTACAAGGCTCTCGCGGAGTGCGTTGTCGAGCGGCTATTACCGGGTATCGATTGCCGGCGACTCGAGTGCGAGTCTGCGAGAGTTGCGTTTGAATTTTAAATGCCGATTGCTGAAATAATAATGCGCCCTTCGCCGACGCCGGGAGAGCGTTATATTTGCCGGAAGAGGATATCTTTTTTCCGCTCTCCCGTCATAGCGACTGACTAGCAGTCTTTTGTTGCGAAATCGCTGAGTCTACATTGAAAGGTTGTAACTGCTGTTATTCGGGGAATTCGCTCGTTTGTTAGGAGATTTTACTTGGAAATTCCACTGGGCCTTGTATTTTTGAAAATATTTTCGACCGTCGATAACAAGTAAACTGTGAACGACCCGTTTTTTCTTTTTTTTTTTTTTTTTCAAAATGCAATCCAAGCTTTTTCGACTTCCACGCTTTTGTTAATTTCCCGTTTCGTTCTTCGCCATCGCACCCTTTTCTTAATTAAATCACCGCATAAACTTTGCGCGACCCCGTTTTTTCGCATCCGCAAACGCAATATAAAGTATAATATTCAGGCTTTTATCAATACGCATGAATATTAATAAGATCCCGAGAAACGAATTGTCAAAAATAACCCCGATAAAAATATCAAGCCAGCCGATATAAAGCCGCATATAATTAGCGCAGTCTCATTGATCATCAGCCGCGGGATCTTTGCGCCGCGGGAAAAAGCTCAGCGGCTGGAAGAACAACCCTCGCGTACGAACAAGTCGCGTATACATAGTTAGTCGCGGCGCAATATTCCGGCCGCGTACACGTCCGACCTGCGCGCATTGCATTTCGATAAAATCGCCCGCAGTCATGTTTACTTCCGCCCGGACAATTCGGCCTGAGTAACAAGCGCCTGCGCGGTCATTACCGCCGGCGAGAATCATAAATAATACAGAGCGAGCGCGTTTTTTGCGCTCGCGCGATCGAAATTAATCGCGTTCGGCTCCGGTAATTGGGTTATCCGGCTGAAATTCCCCAGGGCTTATATTACCTTACGCAACTAGATCGTTTCCTTCGCGTTCGAAAGAAAAATCCAGACGTAGAGCCCCAGTTAGCGAGCATAAAGAAGCTAAAACAGTCTTGATCTCCAATAAATGATGTTTGAAAGTCGACTGCATTCTCCTCGAGCTTCGAAAGAATCAAAGAGCCGTTAAGCGCCTTACAGAATTTTCAATCTCCAAAAAACGGGACCTCGCCTCTCAAAGCCCTCGGCGGAAATACAACTTGCAGCAGCAGCAGCGCCGCGAAGAAACTGGCGCACGTTGACGAAAAGGCAACACTCGTGTCCTTAAAAGAAAAAAAAAAGGGGGGGGGGGCGAAGGAAAATCGGCTTAGCTCCGCTTGCGAATCGCGACCTCCGGAGTAGCTGTCCGGCGGAATCGGGCCGAAGTTTACCGGGCATCAAGGAGCAGTTACGCTGAAAGTTTCACTCAAGTTCTCCGCGGGAAGGAGCGACACGCGCGCGCGCGCGCGCGTGTGTGTGTGTGTGTAGCGCAAACTTTTTCCAGCCTGACATATTTACGGGTCCCGGGAAAATACGACGGCGAAAGATGAAGAGCTCTTGCGGCCCCTCTTTGGAATTAGCGGCTCTTTAAGCCCCGCAAGAGCGTGAAAAGCTCGCGAGCGAGCGCACGCCGCAAGCTCTCTCTCTCTCTCTCTCTCTCGTCCTGCATTCTGGTCGCGCGATTCCCGCCACTGTAAATCAAGCTTTTTTCCTTCGCCCTCCTCTCTCCTCCGTCGGCGGACCGTAAAAGGCAAGTAATGGACAGCGAGCGTGCTTTACTGCCCCGCTGATGGAGCTAATGCGCCGGACCTTCCGATTGATATATATTTAAGTTGCTTTATGCTTCGCGAGACTCTCTCTCTCTCTCTCTCTCTCGGTGCGTATTATTATCGAGATTATACGCCGCTGCAGCGCCATTTGTTGAAATACTGCCGGGAGCTTTACAGGCTACGGCAGTAAACAGTCGCTAAATAACAACGGCCGGCGGCAGTTTCGCGAGCATATTGAAAAGATTTTACGGGCACTCGGATCTCGCAACTGGCGCAGTACCTAATAGAAGAGGCGAAGGCCTTCAAATAATAAGAAAGCAATATAAAAGTTGTAAGGACTTGGGGGGGGGGGGAGTCTCTTCGCCGAGGGAGGGAAAGCGATCAACAGGCTCCGGCTGCGAGCGTCCAATAGCGGCGGATCGTTTAAACTTTATATTTTTCGAAATATCCCTGCCACGCATCGCGGACACTGGGAAAATCTGGGCTCCTCTCATCTCGCTGAAAGTTTCCGCGTCGCTTTGTCAGTTTCGGCTCCTCGTTTACGCGGCTGCGGATACACGAGACTCGCAACCCTTTGCCTCCTCCTCTCTCTCTCTGTTTTTCGCGTCTTTCGCCCTTCGGTCGGCGTTCGTGAAACTCCGGCTGACGCAGACCAGAAGCAGGCGAGTAATCTTTTACCCGAGAACTGATGCCTGACTCTCAAAGCCGAGGCGGCCCTTTGAGGCGGCCGCATTTTTCCGCGATTGCGCCGCCGAGGATTCGATTGTAATTACTTTGGATTTTGTTTATTATTTAAATTACCCGCGATCGGGGGATCGCTTTAGACTTGGGACGTAAAAGGCGAGGCCGAGGAAGAGTCGAGAGCCATTTTCCCAAGAAAAAGGCCAGTTGATTTAATCGAAGCAGTTTGCGGAGGCAGAGAACAAAAGTGGAAGGGGCCGTCCTCGTAAAAATCAGCGGAACGATAGTTACTCTACATATACAAAGGCCCCTCCCCGCAAAGAGCGAACGTGGCAAAGTCTCACGCGAAACCTCCAGGAAAAAGCGTCGGGAAATAATGGAGGAAAGTGATTTCCGGGAAGTTAAAAGCCGCGGATCAAGAAACTCGCTTCCAGCTCGCCGTTCCTCGACTCTCTCCCTCTCTCTCTTTCTCTCTCAGCTCGCGTTTTCTTTCACTTCAAACTCTCCTCTGTTCTCCTCTATTTTCTTTTACGTCCTTGGAATGAAATTCACCGCAGAGGGAGAGAGAGAGAGAGGGAGAGGAGCTCGGCAATCGAATGAATTGGCATTACGTGCATCGCTCTTTTTCTTAATTTGCGGATCCGCAAGAAAGTGATTTGCCAACGGCCGATTGCTGACTTGTGAAAGGGAAAAACAATCTCGAAAGACTACCCACTTAAAGTTCGTCGAAGAGGTATACAGTTACCGAAACTTTCGAGGCTTCTCAAACTCCCCGACACTTTCATTACCATTTCGCATGTTTTCAGCGCAGCTCGAAAATTATTTTTAAATTTAGCTTCGAACGAAGAGGCAAGGATCCTCCGTAAACGGTTCCCCGAGCAACAATTACTCCGATCAATAATTCATAAGCCGAAAGGTAAGGGACCGCGAGGTTGTGCGTCGCTCTAAGGAGCCATTTCTGCAATCTAAAAAGGCAATCTGCGCGCGTCATTCTTGGAATTCATTCCGAATCGGGCATTAGCCATCTCATCGCGGATCCTCGAGCTCCTAAAGTCAGGAACATAATGGCCCCGAAAGATCCTCTCCCTCTCTCCGCGGGAATTTGCATGCCGAGGTCAACACTCGACTCTCGCATTCGCGCGCAGAGTCACCCATAAAACGCTCGAAATGTATACGTATATATATATATATATCTATATATTCGCCGGAGGTGTGCGCAAGATCGAATTTACTCTCGGGGATCCCCTCTGCCTTCTTTCTTTATTCCTTTGCGCCTCGGCACAAAGAGCTGCTGCTGCGTACCGTTTATGCGACGGCGGCTATCGACTGGAAAATATCGCCGCTCTCTCGAAATATGGGATTTTGCGCGACCGCTGACTTCACCGGATTTTTGTCGCTCCCCGGGACGCATAACTTAATTCGTTTTATCGCGCCGATGGTTTTATGTGCTTTTGTTGCCGATCCTCTCTTCGGCGGTAGGTCTTCACTCTTTTTCCTGGAAACCGTTTAGTCGTATCAGCGTAGCTTATGCCGTTTCATCTTTGAACGCAGTAATTTATTACTGTTAATGCGCATAAACCGCTCCGACAAAGTCAATTGGAATTCGCGTTTAAACAAATCCGAAATACCTATGCTCCGGGCTGTTATACCGAGCTCTGATGAAAGTGCTGCGAGTTAAAACGACGAAGTGACAATCGAGCGTCATTTCGGTAAATGAAAACGACGCGCACGCTTGAATCTTTGCCGAGAGGTCGAACTCTACAAATTGCTGCCGAAGCGGGAGGTTATTGTGCCACTTCGTAATACTGTTATCCGATTTCAGTGGGCTCATAAAACTGGCGCTCGTTCGACAAAACTGCTGCGCGCCGTGACCTTTTTTTTTTTCTGGCGAGCGGTATAAAGCGCGTTTTACGATTAATTAACTCTTTGCGATTGATTTTTGCCGAGTTCTCGATGTCGGCGGCGATCGTTGCTGCGGTCGACAATGTTCGCGTTGAGCATCGCATTTAGCGCAAGACAAAATTTCTTTTTGTTGCGAAATTAATTACTTCAAACTCGTTTCAAAAAGTAAATATTAAATTTAAGTGTAAACACATCTTACTCGTCGCGAGAACAAAGCAGCAATCAGTTCACTAAACCGCCATTCACTTTCCAAACTCGCGGATTTTCATTTTTCCCGCGAAAAAAAGCGCGGCAGCAGCAGCAACAAGTCCGAAAGAAAATCGAATCAAAATTCGAAAACGGCCAGCGTCCCGAGCAAGAACGAAAAAGCCGGAGAGCGAGCGGTTTACATAATAATGAAGATTCAAAGGGCCACAAACGAGAGAGAGAGAGAGAGAGAGAGCCGCCGGAATGGAATCGTTGATTACGCGCCACAAAGGCGCGCGAAATTATCGGCGGTCCGCTCGCATCGGCGCGTCGCCCCCTGCTTTTTTGCAGTTTAATCGGCGAATTAGTCCCGCGGAACGTGAGCGGAACGCCGGCCGGCCGCCTGACCGCGCGCCGACTCGTGCCACTCGGCAGCTTTTCGACGCGACGGGGGTAACGTGCCCCCCTCCGTCGCGATAAGTACCGAAATCGCTCGAGGAATATGTGGGAGGCTGCGTTTTAATTGAATATTGGGGTGAATATTGGGGGCCGGGCGCGGAAATGTTTTTTTTTGGTAAAGTCGTTAAGAGCGTGACAGTTTTTTTTTCTATTTTTTAGAATTTGAAAGTTTTTCGTTTATTGGAGCAAGCTTTGTTTCACGGTAATATCAAATATTTGTTACTAATTCCGTGTAATTTTAAAAATATTTTTATCTTAACGTAAATTTATTTAAAGTAAATAATAAATTTAAAGACATAAATATTATTTATTATCTCGTTTCTCATTAAATTTTAATGGTTTACTGCCGGGCGCGATAAAAAAATTTTTTTTCGCTTTTTAAAAGCTTCCAAAACACGGAATCTATCTGTTCAAGTTCATACCTCAATCAATTAAACGAATTTAATCCAAATTGAAAGACCGATTTTCACGGAAGAAAATAGAATTCTCGCATTTTTTCTGTCCGGCGGCAGCTCCCTTCCTTCCAAAAAAAAAAAAAAAAAAAAAAAATTGGTCAGGTAGCTAAGCGGATTTAACGACAGCCGCCTCGGAGCGGTCAATCGCATTTCGGATCGCTTCGTTGTGCGACACGGTAACTGACGCGAATTCCAAAGCAGGCGCCGCCAGCAGCACTAGTCCCGGAAGTGAGTAATGACTTTAGCGGGCGCGATCCGATCGATGCCCCGAACCAACGCGTCGCCCGCTGACGCCGCCGCCGCCGCCTCGAAAAGCCCGAGCTTAAAGCCAAGCTCGCAGCCTCTGCGCCCTTTTTATGATCGCGGATTTTCCCTGTCAATTACTCGCGAGAGCTTTACTACTTGTTTATCAATGATATTGTCCGCCGCGCCGCGCGTTGCAAACTTTTGATTGAGCGCAAACTTTCCTTCCAATTTATACGCCGCAATACTGACAAAGCCGTTTATAAAAAGATTGTCAAGGCCATTAAAACTTTTCCTCGAAAATTGCAAGCACTAAAAATGTTTCAACGCCCCCGGCGCCCAGCTCGGACAAAAGTTATTACGGTAATCCTTGACAGAGTCCGCATCGTTTACGTGTATACACGCTTTAAAATCAAGATTTTCATAAATATTTGCGCTCCCGCCATTACCCGGGCATTAAATCCGCGCGCTTATTCGCTCGTCTCCCGGAAGGCGCGCGAACGTTTTGAGAAATGTGCTATCACGCACCGTAACGAAATTGCTCATTACCCTCGAGAGAGGAGGCAGCAACAACAAAAAAAAAACGCAAAGCTCGCAAGCGGCCCTCCAAAAGGTAGTCTCCCGCGTCGGGAGCGGCTTGCAGATAAGATAAAAAGTCCTTTTTTCCCCCGAAAGCCGGGCCGCCGCTCGGCGTTACGCGCGGTGTTAAGTGCCATTAAAGCTCTCTTACGAACTTGGCTCCGGCATCCATCACTCGTGATATTTCGCTATTTGTGTTTCCAGGTGCGCGCGGCGCGGAGGGCGAGAGAAAGGGGGTTGTATGTACAGGCCCGCGGGGTAATAGTAGCACTCGAGGCCAATCGTAAAACGTCTGCGAGTCGAGTGCTTTTATTAGCGGGCCAGTTCATTAAGTGAGTAGCTTCACGTTCGAGGTTTGCGCATTAGCGCGCGCCGTGTTTTGTTCCTCTCCTCTCTCTCTCGGCTGCTTCTTTTATTTCCAGCGCGCCTTGCTTACCGCTCCGCGACGCATTTCTTTCGTTACTTACTTTCTTGCCTGACTTTTTTTTTGCCCCTGGCCCTCTCGCTCCGTACTCTTCTTTTATTCGCTCCTTATTCGTCCTTTCATTTTGCTTTTACGCCCGGCAGAAAGCTTTGTGCCGGCCGTGCGGGAAGATGAATGCTTTTTTAAGCTTTAAATTATTGACTGTATTACGTGCGCCCGCGGGGGCAATTTTGCTTTTAAGCTACAGCCACGCGGAGAAAAAGTTTCAGTAAAAATGACTAAACTGTTTAGAAAAGCGAGCACAGACTGCCAAAACCCAAAAAATTACTATACTTTTTAGTAAATTTTAATGAAATTTT
>UCOM01003128.1:0-20025 GCA_900474385.1 Ormyrus pomaceus | reverse complement strand
CCCCCCCCCTCCGCCTGTCGGTCGCCGGAGGTTTTGCGACCGAGCGCCGGGAATTTCACGCTGCGGCGACCGAGCGATTTTTTCGACCTAAATGATGTTTACCGCGGGGAAAAATACTGGGGCTTTTTGGATTTTCGCTCGAGATTGGGGGGGCTCTTTTTGCCGGCGGGGAGGAAGCTCGGGGCTTGATAAGAGCTGGATGCCTCGGAGCTTCCGGATTTTTCGCAGATTAAGCGGGGGAACGTCGACGTCGTCGGAAAGAGTCAGCCGAATAACAAAGAAAATTGCGCTATGATAAATTTATTTTTCTCTCTGATTCGTGCCGCACGATATCCTACATTCGCATTTACAGGGATCGTAATTGAATGATGCGATTACCGGCAATGTCAACCTGAATACCGATCACAAGTTTGATTGAGTAGTTCAATCTTGCTTAATGATGAAATAAATGTACGTGAGTTGATTATCCATCGCTCTTTATTATCAAAAGGTTATCCTTACCGGGATCGAGGATCGTGCATGACAGGTTGAATAATTCATGTGCTCTGCGCGTAGCGTACGCCGAGAACTTCTTGTTATTATACACAAGTAGTTTATTTTTAAACATTCGCATTAATTCCGAGGTAAACAATTAGCAGGTGTCATAATCGAGCTAATGATGAGTAAGACTCAAAATCGCTGAAAATAATAGCTCCATTAACGCTCGAGGCGCAGCGAATGAATAAAAGAAGCGGCTGCAGAGGGATTATTCAAGACGGCAAATCTCTGCCCTTAGATTTCTCGGAGTCGGCGAGGGAGGAAGCGAGTAATTCGCGAAACAACTGCAGGATCCACGCGACCTTGAACGAGTACTTTACGAGCTACTATAATAAACGCTCGCAAAGAGCAGAGCTCGGCAGGCGGCGGGAGGGGAAAGAGATAGAAAGGGAACTCCGGGAAGTTTTCGCTGTATTACACGCCGGGATGTATAACGGTTTTCTCCTCCGGCGGAGCAGCAGCAGCAGCAGCAGCAGGGTCTCGGGCGTGATTTCGCCTCGAAAAATAAACTTGAGTTTTCCGCGCGCTTTACTGCCCGGCTAATTCCATTACGGAGCTCTTTCGAAAATTGAGCTCGAAAAGCAAATGCAGCGGCTCGTACGTCGAGAGAGGGAGAGAGAGAGAGAGAGAGAGAGAGAGGGAGAGAGAGAGCAATCTCGAAAAACACACACGCGCAGCCGCGCGCGCCGTGTACGTGACGGCGGGGTCGCGTCTCCGTCGTTACAGCAGCGGAGGCCTTTTTCCTTTCGCTAAACTATCAATTCGCCGCTCGAAGTCTCCTCAAAGTGCGTCTTCGAGCGAGAAAAGAGAGAGAGAGAGGGAGAGAGAGAGGCCACTGCCCGTAACAATATTCCCCGGGACTTTACGACGCCTTAAACTTCCAATTAAGCTGGCCGTAAAGGTGCGCGAGAGCGAGACGCTTCCCGTTAACGTCGTCGAACGATCGACGTAACCCCAGATTTTATATCCACCCCCCGGCCGCGACCGGGACGGTAAGTAGAAAAAGCGGAACAGCCGAATTTAAGCCAGGCTGTGTACACGCGTATTAGCGGATCTCTCGGAGCTTTGTACCTCACCTTTACCCGAGAGCTTCATTCCCCCAGTAACTAAACACTTAAATCGCGCGTTACTCGGCTTATATAAGACGGACGGAGTGAAAGAAAAACACGGCCGGAGGAGCGCGGAAAGGAAGTGCCGGACAAACATCAAGTCCGCGCGTATGTGTGTGTGTGTGTGCGTCCAATCGAGCGAGGATTCCGAAAGTGCTTTCGGAGGGTCGAAAAAGAGAGCGGAGCGCGGGACAGAGAGAGAGAGAGATTTAAAAGCACTGCCGAAGAGGAAATACGGCGGGGGATTAGAGAGCTTGCGGCACCGGCGTTTAATCTTTTCGGTTTATGAGACAATGGAAGAATCCGCCAATTAATTCGCGTGTCCGGAGCTCCCGGGCCGAAAGGGGCTTCGTTTCGCGCGCGAGAGCGAGGCTTTCCTCGGCGAGGCGCGCGCGGAGCGCCGGATGACCAGACCGGGATTTAACTACTTACTGCGCCCGCTGCTGCCGGGCAAACTTTTCTCGATAAACTATTTTTACTGGGGGGCTACGCCGGTTATATTGCCGTCGCCAGATGTGGGAAAGCCTCGGCGAAATACTTTGCCGGACCGATTGACGGGGCGAGGAATTCTTGGCTGTTTTCTTGCTTATCGAGGGTATGATAAAAATTTGAATTTGCGAAAAGTCGGTAGTCATTCTCGAGGAAGGATGATCAACAGAGGCGAATACTCGTTTGACGACTGCGAGAGTCCTCGGCGGGAGAAGAGGCGAGTCTCGAGACCGGAATAAAGAAAATTCAAATTAAATTCCTCCGGCGAGGCGGAAAAAAAAGCAAATGCCTCGACCTGTGCTTCCTCGGGTCTCAAAATCCTCCGGCGAGGTCTCCGGACTATTGAAAGGTTACATGGGCTTTCTTTGATTACGAGAAAGAGCATCGCCGGCGGAGAGAACAAAACGCGAGAGGAATGAGCCACAAAAAAACACGGCCACACACACACACAGGGAGAGTGCAGGAAGGCAAGGGTGGAATAAGGCAGGAGGGAAAAAGAGCGGTGGAGAGAGAGAGAGAGAGAAAAAAAAGCAGCGAGGGAGAGAAAGATGGAGGAACGCTCATTCTCACCCGCAAGAGAGAAAACGGGCGCCGAAGAGACCATTGCGGAGAAGTACGCTGTTTTAAGCGGAACCGCCCCCGGAATTATTCATTATCTCCTCTACCTCCGCTCTCCGCTCTCCTCCTCCTCCTCCCCCTCCTTCTCTATCACCGCAGCTAAGAGTCGTCTCTCGGCAATGCCCTCTTTCTCCGTCTTCTTCTCTCATTTTCTCGCCGACGCAAAACTCTTTGCACCACTCACTTTTCCTCTGCCGCTGCAACTCAGCGTGCGGCGTATAGATACGCGTATGTATATATAACGAAATGGAGAGAGAGAGAGAGAGAGGCGCGATCACGGAAAAGTTGAACGGTTAAATATTCATGCGACCGCAGCAGCGGCAGCAGCAGCAGCGCCATTGCATCCCACACCCTGGACACTTTCCTCTCCCCCTTAGCCCACTGTCTCCCAGGGAGGGAAAAAAAGAGAGAAAGGGCTTGACGGCTGAAGGAGTAAGGGCGCGCTGGGAAGAAGCTGCTCGGACGTTATGCGCCGTCGGGAGGGATAGAAAGAGGGTAGACAGAGAACAGGAGCGAGCGTCGTCGCGGCACCGGCCAACGGGGAATAGCTTCCTGGGAATTATTCACGCCCTCCAATTCCGCCGATACGCGACGCCCGAGAACGATTCTCTCTCTGCCTCCCTCTCTCTCTCTCTGTCCGCCGCCTGCTTCTTTTTCCTCCGCCGCACGCTTATTGAATTTATTATGCCGAGATTTTATTACGCTTTGTCGTGCCCGGAGCCGCTCTCCGACTTATTGTATTATTTGTACAATTTCGGAAATGGGACTCGAGTGTTATTAATTAGATTCTCTCGTGGTTTATGAATCGTGAATTCGAGGCAATAAGAGGCTCACCCGCTCGTTGCCCGGCGCAATCGGGACAAATGAGATTCCTCGGGTAAATATTTTTCTCGAAGAAAGACACGCTCGAACCGCGTATTTGCATCTCTCGGAGGGGCTTAAAGCCGCAAGCTCGGGTTCGCGACTTACTGACCTAAACCCATATAATAAACGGGCAAAAATCAACGCGCTGCAGGAGAGAGCGGCGGACGAGAAAGGTAGGAAACAAAGAGGAGGCAAAACACGGCCGATTCATTTTTCCGCTTTCCGCCCGCCGCGGCACAAAGAGCCCAGATTTTCAACGCTCTCGCAAACACAGCGCCGGAGAGCGCGGCTCTCGCTCGCAAGGAGCAGGAAACGAGAAAGAAACTGCGCCGCTAGTCGCGCGGGCATTGTTCGCCGCGGCGGCGCGCGTCGGTTTTATGCGCGCGCGGGTTCCTTTCAACGCGGAAAGAGAGAGAGAAAGAAAGAGAGAGAGCGCAAGCAAACGACAAAAATCCATCTCCGTCCTCTGTTTCCAGGCGGGCGCGTCAAAGCTCTACCCGATTCCCTCTTCGGAGGACGACGCAGCCGCCGATGGGGGAGAATTTCGAGGGACGCACTCAGGGTAAAAGAAGAAAAAAAAAAAAGAGCGATTGCAGTCGTCGGCCGCGCTGGTATTATGACAGCAAACAAAATATCATGGCTCCCGCACGCACACACATAGAGCGTAAGGAAGGAGTATCTGTCTCTGGGTGCCGTCACACCGGGAAAACTCGACCGGCGCTCGAGCAAACAATGACGGCGTACCGGTATTGTTCTCCCAGTAATTGAATCCAGCATACCATCCTCTCTCTCTCCCTTTCCGACTGCCCTCTTCCCCCGCCTTATTCCTATATCTCGCTGCTCTTCTTTCCCGCGTCTTGACAGAAACCTCCTCGAGCCGAGCAATACCCGACTCCGAGGCTGCGCCTCAACCCTTCGATCTCTCTCCTCCTCCTCGGCGTTTCTCATATCGCCGCGGCTCAAAGGGAAAAAGGAGATGAGCCGCTCGAACTGTGTGTACAGGGGAGGACTGGGCGATTGACCAATCGGCTTTAATACGCCGTGATTGGCGAGAATTACGAGCACTTCTCCGGGGCGACGGCCGGCCAATTAGAGCGTATTTATTGCGTCGTTATAACGGGCCGCCAGGAGAGGAAAAGGCTGGAATTCAAAAAGGGAGCTCCGGAAAAGGAGGAAGGCAAAGCGCCTCTCTCTCTCTCTCCGCCGCTTTCATAACCATTTTTCCTCCTTCGCTCTCTCTCTCTCTCTCGCTCGAAAAATATGATTACGAGGGAATGAATGATATTCAACTTGATACTTTCAACGAGGATAAATCTTGGGCCGCTCTGCGCGCTCGCTTCCTCTCGGTAAAGGAGCCTTTTTCCTATCTCGGCCGGGGGAGAGAAAATTTTCAAAGGGAGAAATTTATACGCGCATAAGACGCGCCGTGAGAAAAAGTTCGATGAGGGATGGCTCCTCGATTGGAGCGACTTGTTTTATTGACTTGTGAAGTGCAATAGATTCATCGCGACTCGCCCGGGGGGCGACTCCCGCAACTTTTAGTATCTATTAGAATTTTTACAACTTATTGTAAAACGCTGCGTGCTTTGTCACTAGTGTCTGCCCCCCTCTCTCTCTTACTTTCTCTCCCCTTACAAGTCGAGTTTATTAAAAAGTTTTTTACAATGCATAAAAAACTTGGGGACTAAAAATGTTCATGAAAAAGGAAGTTGTAAAAAGTTACGGAAAAGGTGTAGATTATTAACACTAAAAAGTTTGACACTCCTGCTAGGGGATAGAAAAAATTAACGTTACAATTCACGACGATATTGCGGCCTCTTACAACGAAAGAGATTATGCTTTTAATTCCGAATTTTTTAAAAAAATTTTTCACTTATTTTCGACTTTCGGGCGAAAGAAAAAAGAGCGGTGAAATTTTAAAAAGCCAAAAGTGGAGAGCGCAATTACAATTAGTCGCGATTCCGCCTTCCGACAATGACGGGGGTCCTGGCCTATAATACAGAACGAATGAAAGACAAACACGAGCCGCAAATCCCCGCAATATTCCCGGGAAGAAGCCGAAAAAACAAGGAGGTCTAATAGAAGCTCCTCATACGCGAGCTAATAAAACAGCTCGCTCTTAATTAATTTTATTGACTTTCAGCGCGAGCTCCTGCATATTCCGCAACGACAACGACCACGGCGTCGTCGTCGGTGCACTACTTATAGAGCCGAGAGCAAAAAGCAGCAGCAGCGGCGGCAGCTCGCTCGAGAAAAAGGGCAAAAAGAGAGAGAGAGAGAGAGAGCGAGAGTCGACGACAAAGGATGCAGGCCGCTGCCGCCTTTATGAGCGCGGTATTTTCGAGCCTCGCTTCGCAGCTCGCGAATATTCATGAAGTTTTCAATAGGCGAGAGAGGATCCGCGCGCGCGGGGCGCGCTTTGACCGGCGCTGCCCGGGCGCCGAGTGTCGGCTACGACGCCGAGGAAAATTGAGCCCTCCTCTCTCTCTCTCTCTCTCTCTCGCGCAAGTGGCCGGCCCGGCGAGGGGCTTGCGCATAATTAACGAGCTGCCCTTACAAGCGCAGGTGTAGTATCAGGTGGCGCGGCCGCTCTGATTGCCCGACGGCCTTACACGCCGGGGCCGCCCTGGGAGTACAGTGCGTGAAATTAGAGATCGTAAATTCTATCGATGCCGGTGCGCGGAGAGGCTGCGAGGCGCGCGCATAATCGGCGCGGAGGCGGCGGCGGCACCCCGCCCGGAATCCTTCCGGGAATTAATTATTATGCCGGAAGATGTTCGCCAAATTGCGAGGTATGAATTGCAGATTATTAGAGGCTGCTTCTTCGGGGGGCGCTAAGCGCACCGCCGCCCTTTCGAAGGCCTAATTGCGCTGTATAAACGTGTGTCTCTCCCGCCGCCCCTCGGCTCGAAGCGATTTTTCGAAATATCTCTCTCTCTCGTCGCTCGAGTCTAATGGCAGACGTTGGCTTTCAATGGTCCGTAGCGGCGGGCGAAAAAAGTCGAATAAATATTTATTTCCGACGAGAGTGTGTGTGCATGCGCGCGGCATTGAGGTCGAACAAAAGCGGAATCGATTTTTCGAATTCAGCGATACGTACACTCGAGGCTCAGCGGGCTCGAAGAGAGAGAGAGAGAGAGTGGAAGGAGGGGTGGCGCGTGTCGCTCGACTAGGAAACTCGATGAAACAGCGAAGCGCAAATCTTTTAATGGGCAAAAGTGTTCCCGCCATTGCATTTCCATGTAAGCTCGCTCTGCCTCTCTCTCTTCGCGCGTATAACTCCGAGGCTCGTTCTTTTGTTTGGCTAACGGGAGGGAAAAAGCAAGAGCCTGTACACAGAGCGGCGAAAGTCGAAAGCGGCTCGAGTTTGACTATCGAATTTCGTCGTTCGCTCCGTTTGCCGAGCGTTAAAACTCGGCCGAAGGGAGTCGACGCAAAAAAGAGAGAGACTCGATATGCTGCCTGCCGGTCCGAAAACAAGGACTCGACTCCCGTCAAACTCTTTATGCGAATTTCATTTCGGCTCCGCGGAGGAGCTCTCCTTCTTTTCTCTACCCTATGACTCGCGCGAAGAATATTAAGCAGCTGCTCGCGAATGTCGAGTCTAACAAGATTTTTAGAATAAAGCCAACCCCCCCCCCGTTCCGTTGTTTGCGGCGCGGCTGCCGAGCGCCTCCTTTGGAATATTTTCTTTTTGCGGGCGGCTGTATTGAAATGAAACTCGATTTTCGACAAACTTTCCGAACTACGCCGCCCGCGAGCTAATGAATAAATCGCTGCTAACTCACAAAGGAGCCGCGCAGATGCGAAAAATGAAGACCCCCGGCCGGGGATCCGCGGGAGAGCCGAACTCGGAGCGTTATCTAATTTTCAAAGACCTGCAAGATAAATATTCTCGACTCCAATTCAGTTTGTTTTCTTACCCGAACTAGTTTTCTCCGGTGACAAATTCGCTTTCCTTCGTCGAACTCGCAAGCGCGGGATCTTTTTTAAATTTTTAAGTTCGGCAACTCGATTTTCGCTCCTCTCCGAATGATAATAATAATTTCTCGAGCGAAAACGGAGCACTCGGCAACTCTGAGGAAACGATATCTTTACGAGTGCCTTTAGTTTAAAACAATAATTAGCCGCGATCAGAGGCAGAGGTGGAGAGAGCAATAAATAGAATAAATATATAACGGCGGGACGGCAGTCGAAACTAATAACAGGCGGAGAGAACTTTGAGGGAAGACGGCAGCGGCGGCGACGCATAACGACGGCCCGGAGAAAACGATCATCACCGAGTCTGCGGCACAGAGAGCTCGGGCAAAGAGACGTCCTCGGAGCGGGACCAAAGTACCCAGCTAGTTAAGCCAAGGTAAAATTGCAAGGGCAGCGGCGGGGAGGGGCCTCTCATATCCTCGGCAAGTTTCCTCTGAGGTCTTAAAGGTGTCCCGGGCTGCACGCGAATTTCTCAAGTTATGATTTAGTATCCTGCCGAGGCTGCGAGTCGTCGTCGTCGTCGTCGTCGTCGTCGTCGTCAAGTGCGCGCCTGAGAGAGAGGTCCGGAGGTCCGAGGGAAGGGAGAAATAGGAGAAGAAAAGGTGGGCGGGCTGTGCGGCGGGAGTAACTTTCTAACAAGGCGGTTAGTTGCGGCTTAACGGCGCGCCCTATGGACGCGAAATATTGCCGAGCTCGCCTTCTGCACGTGTAGCGCGGAGGTGTGCCTAATGCCCCGGACGTAAGCCTACTTGGGCAAGTAATTTCGACGGGGAGGATAATTGAGAGGCGATCCCGCAATTTATACCCGGGGCCCGGAGCATTCGGCGATTTATACGGATATACATATATACGGGAGAACTGTGTTTGATCGACGTCGGTGCGCGCCTGGGAAATAATCGACGGAGGAGGGGCGCCGAATTATTTTTTATCATTTCAAAGGAATACATTTTTTTTTTGCTCGCCGAACGTTGGCCCGCGCGTTTGCCGTTCGCAAATATTTGAAAAAAAACTTTTGTTTGCCCGATGTTTTAAACTACTCCAGTTTCCAGCGGATCGATAGATTTATTTGTATTTATCCAGCACCTTTCGTTTATACTTTTTCGGGGATTAATAGCCTTCCGCTCGGCTTTGCTACCAATTCCAAAATTTTGACGATCCAAATTATTAAACGTAAAAATAATGACTTTGGCGCCGCACTTATACGATTCGAGATTAATTGAACGTTTAACTCGTAAAGGCTGCGAAGTTTGCCGTAAAAAGTTATTGTCATCAGTTCAATTATAACAAACTTTATACAATTTGAGCCGTTGAACCGCTCTTTCAAGTACCCTCTCTCACTCCCGGCGCGGCTCGGCGTTTCAGAGTAATTCTTCCCGGGCGCCGTGATTTCCGCTCGACTCGTCCGCGTCTTTCAATTGAATTCCAAGGACGTCCTTCCCTCGATTACGTCATCCAATTATTTCTGGAGTGATCGTTCCAACAATTAACGATCGAACTTAAACGGCTTACATATATATATATGTATATCGATGACGGATGGTCCATTATCAACTTTTCCGGTCGCGGCGAAAAACCGAGGCAAATTACGTGCTTTGCAGCGGCGGATCAAACGAGAACGAGTCTTGTCCCGAGGCGAAAATTTTCACGAGTAACGTGTCGAAGCGGTATTGTGCGTGGAAAGCTGTTGCGGAGCTTCGATTATATAATAAATGATACTAGAGATAATTGTACCGATTTTAATTAAGCAATTAGTTTTAAGCCCCCCCGAAGCGTTCGGATTGTTTATAAATTCCGCCCGACGAAAAAGCCGCCGGGGCGAATTGCAAAAAGCAGCACTTATCTCGAGAAGGGTGGCGGCTGTCAAGTCGGTCGGCTCGTCGGCAGCCGTCAATTATTACTCTTAACAAGCGGCGTAGCCAGACGAAAGGATTCTGCTCTTTCTCAGTATCTGTAATTGAAAACTCGGGGAGAGGTTTCCCGCGCGAAATCAATTAGGCCCGCGCGCGTATAATTTCATAAGCTCGCTCGGCCTGAAATCGTTACCTCCCCGCGTCTCTCTCTCTCGGTTTTTTACTTATTTACCCAAAGAGCCAAGCCGCCGCCACCCTTAACCTTTGGCCCAGGCGACGAGAGAGAGTACAAGCCGTGCGGCGCGGGGCAGGATCGCGATACGCCTCTCCGTTCCCTCCCGCTCCGCTTTATATTTTATTCATCCCCTATTGAATTCGAGCTCAATCTCTCGAGAGTGTCTTTGCCAACCGCCGGCAGCGAAACAGAGACGGAGAAATCTCGCTCAGTCGTCGTCCTGACTTTTCCTCTCCTCGCTCCTCTCCGCTTTTTTCCTCCCCTTTTCCTTGCACCGCCTCACGGCCAAGTTTGCCTCCTCGATCGTTTATCTGCTCCTTCTCTCTCTCTCTCTCTCTCTCCCTCTGCTGCATTCGCCCTTATCGCTTTCTTACGTATCTCTTTGTTTCCCCCTTTCTTTCTCTCGTCTCGCGGAGCGGAGGTATTCCAATCTCATTACGTTCCGCCTCCTGCAGTCCCCGGACACTTCCTCTCCCGATTCCTCGCCTACGCGAGCATACTCCGCTGTGCGTTTGGTCGAGCCGAGAGAGCGAGAGAGAGAGAGATCGTTTACCGCGGCATGTCGAGGAGAGACACTCGAGATAAAAAGGGGCGGCACGACGTGCACGCGAGTGTATATACGCGAGAGGCGTTTCGCGCCCGAAAGCACAAACGCAAAGGAGATAATTGAACACGCGCCGATTGTCGCGAAAAAAGCCCCGGAGAAAGCGATTTTTTTCTCCCTCTCCGCCTACTCTCCGCGCTTGTCCTTTTCTTCTGCGCCCGGCAGCAGCTGCCGCCGCCGCCGCCTTGTACTCGGCGATGTCGCGGGAGAGAGCGACGATCGATGAAGCTGCATTTAGATTCGAAATTAACGTCGTTAAAACGGCCGCGAGGCTTGAGCGACGGAGAATGGAGAGAGAGAGAGAGAGAGAGAGGGAGCTGCGCGCTGAAAAATAGCGCGCCGCGGAGAGAGAGGACTTTGCATTTTTTCTAACTTACACCGGAAAGATGACGCTCCGGGGATTTCATTAGTTTTTCATAGAAGCGACGAGCGAGGTTAACCGGGGCCCGTCCCTCTCGGCAATGGGAATTGAACGCAGACTGTCGGCCGGGTTTTCAATGAATATTTATTTGTTAAATATGTCTTGCCAGCCTTAAAATTCATAAGTCACCCGCAGATACGGAGAACGACACTGTCGGTGAATGCATTTTTATTCGGCGAGCAGAGATTGCAGTTTTGAAATATAAACGCGCGACGTTCGAATCGGCTGAATGGAATATTTTTCTCCGGTATTTGGAGCAGTGGAGGTTAACCACGAAAAAAAAAAAAAAAAAAAAAAAAAAACAACGGCGCAGCGGATCTCTGACTAATTACTCCGGCGCGTTACGGCAACTCCCGAAGGTGAAAAGATCGCTGTCGCGCGCCATGCTTGGGCTCTCCGTCGACGAGATAGACAGGCGCGCGTGCGTGGTTAAGTGCTCGGAAAATTAAACAGCGCAATTATCGCGCGACTTCCGCCCGACGCGCTTAATTACGCCGACATTTTTTTTTCCCGGATAGACAAAGCTGCGAGGCGCCGTCGCGGCCGAGTCCGCCTCGTAAACATGTCGCTAAATTCCGCCGAGTCCCGCTTTTTACGTTCGGCCTCGAGTCGTTACTCTCCATTCAATTTTTGCGAGTGATTTTCGGACGGGCTATAGTGGATTCGTTTGAAGATGAGTAAATTGTTAAATAATTTTTGGAAAACTATTTTGAAATAAAAACAGTACTCCCGCCAGCGACTCTTTTTGTTCAAACGAAACTTTTCAACCGCAATGATAAAAAATCGAATAATTTTCCTAAAAAATTCAGTTCGCGCGAGCCATCTTGTAAATAAGAGAATTCCCCTCCGCTCCCGTCCGACCGATGCTCGGGCTTTTCCACTTGGAATCTGGAAGCAGCACGCAGCCGGGAGAGAGAAAAAAGAGCCAGCCGAGGTCTGCTCGCAATAATGCAATACACGCAACGAGCGCTCGCGTAGCAGCCTCGGCCCAAGGTGACTCTCGTCCCGACTGCCTCTCGGTGGAGGGTTCGCCGCTCTCTCTCTCTCTCTGCCGGGCACGCGGTTCCTCAATATTTAATAGAGTCTGCGAGTGCCGTCGCTGCTGCCTCGACACTTCTGAAATTGCCAGACGACCGAGGTGGAACAGCAGCGGCGTCTGGGGCTTCGATCCTCCTCCTCTCTCTCTCTCTCTCGGCGTCTGAATATCGCAGCTCCGAGAGGCGGCGAGGCGCGCGAGAGACGGAAAGCCAAGGAAAAACCGGATAAAGAGCCAAGTGGCTATATCTTAAACTCGTCTAGCTTAAACCTCGCGGATCCGCCGAGTTAAGCAGCTTCCCGAGGAATACACGACGGGGGCTGCATTTTACGTGTAGCATGAAATTCCCTCTCCGCGAGCGCCGCTCGGAGCGACGGAGGGAGGGACGGGACGGGACGGGAGGGGAGTAAAATCGGAGTTGCGTAAAGCCTCTTTCTCTTCCGAGGTCCGACGAGCTCATCGGCTTTTCGCTACGGCGAACCTGCTCCCGACAGATAGAAGCTCCCGAGACTCCACTCGATAATCTCTCTCGCGCTCACCGATCGCCGCCGCCGCCGCCGCCGCCGCCGTCGTCGCTGCGCGGAGATCCAAAGCGGCGCCGATGTATCATCGAGGCTCTTTTATATATCGGCACGAAGGGCTGACTTTCGGAATTGCGAGGATCTATAACGCGGTAATTCAATTGGAAGCAAGTGCGAGGAGCTCTCGCTTTTTATTGGAGCGCTTTAATACGCTGTACGAGGACTGTGTTCTCGCCGCTTTTTGCCCGGGACTTATATCCAAGACCGATGACCGCCGCTTCGGAGTCCTCCCTTTGACCTTTTTTTTTTTACAAGCCACCGGAACTCGGGGAGAAATGGATGATGATATTATGGGCAGTTCGATAAAAACACTCCTCTGATTTATAAGAGGAAGCGCGTGTTATTTTCGAATAACCAACTCTCCGCACCGTAATCAGGGTGTTTTCCACTTTGCAAAGTATTATTAGCGTAATGATAAAACGCCAATTAAATTTCAGCCTTTCCATATTCATCGCTCGATGGGATTGATCTTGAGGTTATAATCAAGTACTATATATGTAAAAGAGTTTACGATAAAAATGCGACTCGCTGCTAAAAGAACGTGCACGCAGCCGAGTAGAAAACCGTCGAGTTCGGTCAAGCGGACACTTAATATTCATAAACACATACTCTTTCGCGTTATGTAAATCAGCGTAATCGCATTACTTTCACCGGCCGTCCCGTACTTTGTTCCGCGCTAAATAAATTAATATCCCCGCGTCGTCCTTATCGATCCTCTCCGCGATTCAAATCGCGGCGCGCCAGTTTAAAATCCCGTAACGTTAAATCGGGAGGAGAAACGATAATTATCGCACTCGGTTTATTTACGAGCGGTGACGAGCATCAAGGCCCGGGTAAGGAAAAGTAATTACGCGAGAGCGGAAATCGGCTGCTCCCACTCCGCGCGGCGGCGGCCGCATACTTAATAAGAACACGGCTTGCCTTACTCCGCGGACGCGAGAGATGCGCTTTTAATTACGGCTAGGTGTCCGATTAAATAAATGTGTGAGCGCGCCTCGGCGAGTCGCGAAACGCGCTGTAAATTTAATTATAGGACGCGCGCCAAGCTGCGGAAAGCGAAAGGGAGGCAAGAAAAGGAAAGGCGAGAGAGAGAGAGAGACAGAGAGGAAGGAAGGAGATGGAACGAAAAGGAAAGTACACGGAGATTAAAGAGGGAAAACACGCGCGCGGCCCGTTTTGCCCGGGAGGAAGGAAGGCAGAAAAATTCAGCGATAATGGCGAAAACCAGGACACGGAAGTAATGCAAGCCTCGTCCGCGGCAGAAAGTTGCGCTTAATTATGCATTTACGCCCCCGCGTTCCTTCTTAATGATTAACCGCGGCTGATCATTTATTATACCGGCTTGTCTAAAAAGTTTTTTCATTGCTTCGGTAAACAAAGCTAAGCTGCTTCGTTTATTTTTAATTAAAGCGCTAGACGCGCCGAGAGCGCCGACGTTTTTTAAAGTCGTCGTAGTCGTCGTCGCTGGGCAAAGGCGTTCGGCGTCTAGCGGAGAGACGTTTTATTTCCATGAGAAAAGCGCAAGCGGCGGCGGCCGGGTGAACGATAGAAGAAAGGAAAGCCGGAGGAATGGATAAGGCCGCCGAGAGAGATCCGAGTATTTATATCACGGCAGTATGTTCGAGTCGCTTATTAATGGGGCAAAAGAGGGTCGTCGTAATTAAGGGAAGCGGAATCCCATCCAAGTCTTGGCGTCGCCATCCCTTTCTTTATCGTCTCTCTCTCTCTCTCTCTCTCTCTTTCTCCTTCCTGCTCTCGTCCGCTGGCTGCACGTCTCTCTCTCTCTTTGTTTCTTAGAGTTTCTCACAGTTCGTGACGGAATACGTCGCTTCGGCATCAACCGCGGTATTTCGCTTTTTCTTCCGCTCCGTTAAGTCTCTATTATTTCTTTTTGCGCGTTTTATCTCCTTCATCTTGCTTGTCCATCACTCCCATTCTCCGCTCGTTACTTTCGTTTCTTTGCATTTCTCATTGTCTGCCGTTAATTTCTTTATAAGCGAGAGACGGTCAAATTACTCGCCCGTCTGGGTCCGACTCTTTCAAACGCAAACAGATAAATTTTCCCGCCCTCGGCTACATCTCGTAATCTAATTGTCATCCGAGAAATTAGCGAGCGAGGCATCAAAGAAGACCTCTGTCGCTTATATTTCGAGCGCCGGTTTTCCAAAAATAATCCGCGTCGGCTGCGGCGCACAACGTAGGCACAATTCGCCGACTCCGCGCGTCCAGCGATTCCGCTGCTCGCGAACTGGACAAAAGCACTCGCACGGAAGATCGCGGTCGCGGCGTGATTTCCCGCGCAGCAGCAGTCTATACACGTATACACCGCTGCCGCGGGGGGCAGTTTCAAGGACCGTCCTAATGCCGGCCGCGTGAATAATGAATTATTTGACCGGTTCATCACGCAGCGGAGTTTCGGCGGTGCGGCGCCGAATAGCGCCGACAACGCGCCTCTCTCGCTTTGCTCAAATTATTAACGTCGCCGCGCGCGACTTGTTTGCCTTGCGTCTGCCGTGTGGCGCGACGCTTCGGGAATCGTTCCGCTCGGTGTCGGTGTGTTTTATTCGCGAGCCTGCAGTCGTATCGCCGCTCGCTCGATCGAGGGGAAAAAAAAATCGAGTGCGGTGTGTGTGTCTTTTTGTAAAGCGGCGAGCGCATGAAAAGCGTGCCGGATGCGCAGCCTCGAAAGGCGATCTTTGCCGAGAGTCTCTGCGGGCTCGAAAATTGATTTCACGGATGAGCGATTGAATTATTAGCGCGTCCTCGACAATTCGATGGAATATTTATATAACGCCCCAATGACGGAATAAATGTAAATATCTCGACTTTGAGTCGACTGACAAAAAATTCCTGGTACGACGCGTAATATTTTGAGCGGACGTATCCGGGTCAGGAGTAGAATTTAATCGTAAAATAAACAAAGATAATAAATCAGTCACCCGCTGAGTGTAATCGCAGAAGTGCGCGCGCCCGGGGCTCTCTCTCTCGGCGTCTAAACGAAATAAAAAGGCGAAATCCTCTTCCGCGAGAAGCTACTCTCGCATCCGTCTTGCGCTGGAAATATAAATCCGAAAAGTTGGCCGCGCGCGCGCGCAAGTCGCGCGGCGGGCTTTTTAATTTCTCCGCGAAAGTTTCGCTCGGCCGCCGGACTACAAATTAAAAAGCTAAACAACGTATAAGAGCTCGAGAAAGAAAGAGAGAGGGAGAGAGAGAGAGAGAGAGAGAGACACGCGCGCGCGGAAAAGAAGCCGAGGAAGAAGCGCTATAAAACAAAAGGGCAAGCGCAGCAGTGACGGCAGGCAATTTCGAGGGAATTAAGTGGGGCAACAATTTCCGCGTAGACGTGGCTTAAGGCAGCCAGCAGAGCGCAGATCCGTGGGCACAACCGACAGCCACTCCCTCTCCCTCTCTCTCTTTCTCGTGAATAAACATCGCGCGTTGTAAGCGCGGAATAGCCGCTTTCGCGGCTGCTGCATTCGCGATTATAAAGGGAGAGTGAGAGAGATGCTTTATGGACGGCGGCTGATTCAGCTCAGGTGAGGGAGAGAGAGAGCTTACGTATTTAGAAAGAATCAGCGGATTAGCATCCGGGAGGCTTGATTGTGGGAACTGCACAGTCGAGGAGAGAGCTGACTTATCTCGACTGCCTGGCGGATTATCATATTTTTTGGGGGGCTGGAATTCATGCGCTTTTCTATTAAAAAGTTGGCGCGTTAAGATGCGGGGAGGCGCGATAAGCAAGAGCGAATGCTCGGAATACGAAAGTTGATGAACGACTTTTCATTTTTGTAGGTTATCTCCGAAAATCAGGTGACAAATCATTAGTCAACGTCAGAAATTGAATAAATCGAGGGGGGGGATTAAAGTGAGTTACCTTAACCTCGTTTCGATAGATTTTACCGCGGCGATGTGACTTTGGTTAAATTTACTTGCCGAATACGTGAGATGAAATTTAAAATCAGCCCCCCTTCACGTCCAATATTGACAATGCATTTTTCCAATACCGTCGAGAGCAAAGAATACAATATTGATCTGTTGGAGAAAATTTCGATCAAAACATGTTTCCCCCCGCACTCCCGACGTTACGGAACTCAAAGTAACAACCCTTCCATTTCCTCGCTATCTTACTTCCACTACGCGTCAAACTAATCAAATCAATCCGCGCGGTAACCGCTCGCCGATAAACCCAGATACGTATACGCAAACTTAACTCGTTCTCCCGTCCGCGAGCCTCATCTGCAGAAAGAGAAAGCACATTGATTAGCCTGGGCTGGCATAACGCGTGTGGCAGCCGTAGCAAAAAGTTTCGCGGGCATAAGTCCATCAAAACTTGGCCCGGCAAAAAAGGTGAGAGAGAGAGAGTGAGGCCCAGGAAAGTTGAAAGCCGTATAATCGGGATCGCGAAAAGTGTGCTTGCGCGGAACTCGGCCGAAACTCGGCTGACAAATGAAAGCCGCTATCCGGGGAAAGAATCTCCGAACTGCGCCGCCGCCGTCGCCGCCGCCGCCGCCGCATAATCGCCGTCGCGGGAAATTAGTATTCACCCGCGGCGCGGCGCCGGCCGATAAACCGCATTATCGCGCCGCTCGAAAAAGACGACGGCGGCCGCGGCCAAAAGCGGCGAAAATAGTTCGGGGCTGATAGGAGCGACGGGACCTGGTCAGGGTCGCACGAGAGTCGCGTTCGCGGGAGGGAGAGTTACGGCATTATACATTTGCGATAGGTTCACTTGATTATACGGCACGGTTTACGAGCGCTCGTCGCTTCATTAAGCGCCGTATGCTTTTTTATAATGCCACATGGCTTTGCGTGCGGCGGCTTAATTGAAATAAAAATGGGTTTATTGCCGCCGGATTAAGTGTTTTGCTTGATGAACGCGAGTGTGAATTTAACGAAAAACGAGGCTGCGAGCTCCGTGAAAACGTGATCAATCTAAGCCGTTAGCCAAATGTTTGACAGTAAAATGATATTTTGCGTCCGAATTTAAAGGAGGATTTCGACGAAAACGTCTACAGTAATAACGTTTAGTTGCAAAGTTTCCCCTTTATTATCATACTCAAAAGTTGCTCCCCGCCGACGCGCCGACAAAGTTTTATTCGCATTACAATAAATTTGTTTTAAGCAGGCTAAGCAAACAGAGGAGCGTAATTGCGCCCGAAATCGTGCAAATTCATAAATAACATAATCCGCGCGCGTTTCCGAAAATCAAAGCCGCGCCGCGTCCGCGTTCAATGGGCAGAAAGCGCGTTAAAGAAAACAAAGCGGGGCTCTTTAAGCCAATACACGGTATAAAGCGGGTCTGCGCGGCAGAAACCGTAAAAAGCGTAAGAACGGCCGCGCACAAAGGCAGCGCGGAGAGTCATAAAAGTGAGTGTGTGTCGTCGCCACGAGTCGAGCAAATATAAATAGCGAGAGAGAGAAAAAAAGAAAGAGGGAGGGGGCGACGCTGCCGGCAGAAACAGAGTGGCTTCCGCGTTGAATGTAATAATGACGTAAACGCCGCGGAGCCTCGTGCCGGACGGGAACGCAAAAACAACGGCGGTAAGAGCCCTCTTTACCATCCGACACCGAAGGAAGCTGCGCGCTCGAAAAAATACCCAAACGAGAAGAGAGAGGAGAGGAGAGAGAACGAACGAGTAAGCCGGTTTCGCATCCGCGGTACAATTAACGCGGACAATTGTGCGAGAGAAAGAGAGCAAAAGTGTGCATTTATTGCCTTATTTCATTATAATTTCGGTGGGCGCGATAATTTTTGATTAATTCGCGGACACCGCAGGATATCCAGCTGAACTGTCACGTACTTCGGCGGGGGGAACTCGCAAGGAATCCTCAATTCCCGATTAAATTTGATTACGACGACGTTATGAAAGAGCACTTCGGTTTTACGTCGCACTTGATGCACCGAGCAGCCCCGCGTCGTCGAGATAAAGGCGGAAGACGAATTAAAGCGGTTTATACCGCGACGCGCGACGACGAAAGAGTCGGCGGAGAAAACAAACGCGGGGCTTTTTATGAATATAGGGAATTGTATTACACGCGAGCCGCCGCGGTGCGCAGCCCCTTTGTTTGTGATGCTGTCTTGCTCGCCAGAGATTGAAAGACCAAATGGACTTTTCCGCCCGAGTTACTGAGGCAATCCGTCTGCTTTCCGCAGCGGCTTTAATTAAAATGACATTTCGCGCGAAGAAAGGAGACGAGGGACGCGGAAGAATTTTTCAATATAAAAATTGCAACTTTGCCCGGGGAAATTTCTCAAAGGCCGACAATCGCTTTGGCAATCCGAAAAATGCATAAAAAAAAAGAAAAAAAAAGAATTCTTCCCGGGCATTAGCATAAAGCAGCTGCGAGTGGAGCGCAGGCCGCATTTAAATTTCGCCTGCGCGCTCGAAAGCTCGGGGGAAAGTATGCGCAACAATAATGGCGCGACATCAAAGCTCCTCGCGCTGCTCGCGGGCAAAAGAGGAACAGAGCGATAAAAGCCGTTAAATTCGTTGTCGTGTCTAGGACGAGCAAGACTGACGGAATTTCTTTAAGTGGCCGAAAAGCTCCGCCCCGAAACAGCGACGAGCTTAAGCGGCTTAACAAGAGCGCCGTCGAAATTTTTACCCGCCCGCTTCGAGAGAGAGAGAGAGAGAGAGCGGCAAAGGAAGGCCTTAAAATGCAAATTGCCCGCACGTGTTACTTACTCTCTCTCTCTTGCTCGCGCAGCCGCGACATTTTAATGTTATAATACAAGCGCTTCGAGAGAGAGAGGGGGCGCCCCGCTTATGGAAATGAAAATCGTCGCGCGCGTATATATATTCGCTTTTTCCGCGGCCGGGCTCGGGAGATGAGGCAGATAAGACACGGGAAATTATTGCGCGCGACCACTTAGTGCCGTCGCGCGAGTCGCTCCGAATGTCGTTACGAGCCGAGAGAGCACCGAGAGGAGCCGTGAGAGAGTCGTCAGTGGGGATCACGCGCTACTTTATGTCTCACTTTGAGTGCTCGAGCTCTTTTAATAATCGCTTTGATAGCTTCGAGGTTTCGTTTTTTTTTTTTTTTTTTTTTTTTGCTAAATTTGTAAATACGATTTCGCTGCTAATTGAACTTTTGAATTTTTCGAATTGCTCGTCGCTCGGTTTATTAAATTGTCCATTGAATGAAAAATGAAAGGTATTTGAGGTCGCTGTGAACGATAGCTTTAAACTTAAACTTGGATCATCGGATAACTCGCCGAGTTTGAAACTAAAATTAATTCAACCGCTGGGAATTGCCAAAAAATAACTTGAATTATTAAAGCTCCGTCAAAAATCAATGGGAAAAGTTTGGATTTTTAACAAAAAAAAAAAACGGCGTCGTTCCGCTCGATGGAGTGAAAACGTACCTTAACCGATTCCTTTATCGAGAAAAAGTTTTCGCTTTGAAAAAAAAAAAAAAATCGCCAAAAAAAAAGTACTATCAATACGCAGTCGGACAGCGCGAACGGTCAGCCGGGCTTTCGAGCGCGCGCGCGGGGAAACAAAAGCGCGTCAAAAATGTTCCACGGGCTATCGCTTTCTGCATGAGCAGAAAAACCATCGCAAAGCGGAAGCCGAAAGAAAGCCCGGGCAGCGGCGCGCGGATAAAGCAAACACGCAGCCCGCTCGACTACCCCGAAACTTAGGAATCCGCAATCCGGGATCGAGAGATCGCGCGAGATTCCGCAGTCGGCGGTGGAG
>UCOM01003127.1:0-20028 GCA_900474385.1 Ormyrus pomaceus | reverse complement strand
CCCGCCCCCCCCCCTCCCCCGCAGGAAAGTTGCGCGCTTGATATTCTAATAAGTGCCTTATGATAAAAGCGCGCGCGCCCCGCTTCAACTGAAATGCGCGCGCGATTCCGCGTTCCGTTCGCGCGCCGCCGAGCGGCGCCGTCGCCTAAAAGCTCTAGAATTATTAACTGGAACTTTGCTAATTGATTGTACTCTACGTCAGAGGTGCAGTTGTCCGTCGTGCCGCGATTTACGCCATTCGGCGGGTATCTTCTTGCGAGTCCTCGTTTGTTTTTTTTAGTTTTATACGGTGGAAATTATATACGGTTTCGCGGAAAATTGCCCGCTGGGGATGATGGCCGAGAAATAAACGTTCTGTGATTTAAAACACTTTCTCAAATTTAAAAAAAAAACCCCAAGCACCGTTGTAAAACCAGCCCGTTTCCGAAAAAGTCAATTACTCCGACCAGAATTGATTCGCTATCTCCCGGCCATCATCGAGAATAGGCTACTTAAAAGTTTATCCAATTCCGATTGGAGTTTGGCAGGCGTTCAAAGCAATTGTCGAACGTCGCGAGGCGAGCGCTTATCTCTCTCTCGGCGAGAAAACCGCCGGGAGGTTCGCGGGAGAAAATGAGCGTCACTGTCCAATTTGCGATTTATCCGTCGTAATCGCTCGCGTCATGCGCAAGTCGATAGCGAGTTTGACTCTTTTTCTTTCTCTCTCTCGCGGCGCGCGGTCTCGCCTTTTTTTTCCCACCGCGAGATCATTATATTTTTAGACCTTCGCGCGGAGCGCAAGGTTACGTATATCGAACTCGCCGTTTCCGGGATTCGTCGAACGTGGGAATGTAGATTTTCAGTCGGCGTGGGGGGAAATCTGAGATTCCGTCGACGACCCTTACGTAAAAGAACTGGAATAGATACTGGATTGGCGAATGTTTTTCGGTACAGTATAAGTATTGTATGATCGCGGTACTATTGTTAACTTTCATTTGTTAAAACGTTACAGCAGTTTCATGTGGGACTACTATTATTGAGAATATATTCATTTCTATTAAAATTATTATTCTATTGAGAATATATTCAGTACCTACTCTGTCCTTTTACCCGAGGAGAAATAATCGTTCAGTAGAAAAAGTCTGCCTGGGTAAGGCGTCTTCAAAAAAAAAGCTACGTTTAAAACTTGAATTTTATTGTTAAAAATGCACCGTACAAAGTCCACATTCTCACGTTCGCGCAAGAAAACTCGAAAGATACACAGGCGCAGAATGCGTAAATTCCTGGCGCGCCACGACATAGCCTTTCCTGCTTGGCTTAAATCTACAATTACTTATTAATGCGTGCACGTGAGGACGAAGAGAACGAAATAGGAATTACACCCCAGAAGGAAGAAGAGAAAAAGGGTTGAGAACGCGCTCGACATATCTTTCTTTTTTTTTTTCTACTGTAGGACGAGTTCGCGCGGGACGTAACGAAACTCGGCTGAAAGCTGGCTCCTCCCTTCCAAACCCTCCGTTCCGTTTAAACAGATAAATATGTACAAATCCGACGGCCCATCGTAGCCCGGCGCGAACCTCGAAATAAATAAAATTAATTAATACTTCTGGCAATAATGTCCTTGCGGGATCGCTCGGAATCGTGCGAGACGCTCGTTTACATAATTTCCGCTGCAAAGCAAGAGAGCGTTAAGCGATTAAACAAAAACAAAAAAAAAAGGAAAAAAAAACCAGAAAAAAGAAGGCGTCGTCAATTTCGAGTCGATCGTCAGCCAATAGATAAGCTTTTATCACTACGTTAAAAAGGCACGTCGTTGCTACTCTACCGATCGAGGACCGACCCGCGCGATTCCGCATCGAGTCCCGTCGCGGATCTTTCTCTCGACTACGATCTCCACCTACGTGAGAGAGGATATTTACATCGCGTCGCGCTAAGTAATATAAGTAACGAGCACCTAACCCTAAGACCGTTATATCATACAAAACGCACAGGTACACGCACTCTCTCTCTCTCTCTCTCACTCTTTCTCTCATCTCTAAGCTACGGGAACTTGAAACCTATACTTGTAAACTTTCCTACCTAATATAAACGTCGCCGACTTACATAGGACGAGCGAGAGATAAAGGACGAGGGGGGGGAGGGGTGGAGGAGAAAGGAGGTTTCATCGCGTCGCCGCGCGACGGATATATATACTTTGCGAGGCGTTTCATTTTTTTTTAAGCGCTTGACAGGCCTACATCAGACGGACCGCCGCGCGCGCCAAGGATATGTAATGCGAGTGCGTTTCCGTTAACGCGGATATTTATCTCGTTCCGTATACGTATTGTTCGAGAACCGATGCGCGCTCCTTTCGCGCCGAGCGTGCGATTTAGCTGCGATTGCAGAGAGAGCTCTCTCGCCGCGGTTCCTCCTTTCCAGTCGTTCGATGCACAATCTCGAAAGTGATTTTCAGCTTTAAAAATGACGAGAAACTCGCTCGCCACTTCGTCCCACTGAAGAGCCGACGGAGCCCCGCAAAATTTAGCAGTCACGAGACAATTTAGCCAAACGGTGCCAGAGCAAATTTGCTCTCGCGGCGATCGCGAGCTAACAGTGTACACACACACACCCACACACAGTGCATAATCATCGGCGCTCGATCGCCGACATATATACTTGCAAACAGTCGCACGGTTTACCCGGACGATTCCGCAAGCGGCGCACGCGCATATATATTGGGTGCGGGAGAGGTGCCGTTCAAGTGCGTGGAGGGAAGTAGGAGCTGGACGCGGACCATTATTATAATATTCTCGCGAGGAAAGCTGCGCTGCGACTCGATTCCTGGCGGCTCAGTTATCGCGACGGAAAACGCCATATAGATGGAATGCTGCCGAAGCCTAACTACGACGGATTAGCGTATAATTATATGCATCTACTTTGTAGGTACTTGTCTAGTAATATGTATATTCATCACAGCTCTGAGATCACTCTCGTTTTCAACAGTTCCTAATCCTACTTTTTGTAAATAAATCACATTGGGTTTCTTTTCGAATTTCGCGATATTTTTATCAAGCCGTCGAATTTTGGAAATTTAGACAATCTAGCTAATGAACAACTCCGATTGCGCGCGATTAAGTTTATACCTCCCTGTCGCATCTCGTCGGATGCTTCGTGCGAGGTAATTATTCTAATTGTAAGCACCTTTCTCGAACCGATCGCGTCGAGTCGAGCGTTAAAAAAAGAGACTCGACTCGGCGAAAATTTAAACATAGCTTATAGGTTAAACAATTTTTCACGCGACAGATACATAATTTTGATTGTTTTCCGTGAAAATTTTACAGAAAAATCGCGTCCCTCGGCCTTCGAAAGGCCGGCGCGCGATTTTGAATATATTTCAAACGCAAGAGTGAATGTTTCAATTCGAAACTCGCCGGAATGTTTCGTCTCGTCGTTACAGAATCGAAAATGTTTTTTTCGACGAGCTCAGAAACGTGAGATTCGATCGTAAACCGTAACGTTGGTCTATAAGCGTCAATGCGTGAAAAAATGCGAGACGCCATTGAGAAAATCTCGAAAGCGAATCCGTATGCCCTTAATTGGTCCTTGGAATAAATGAGAGTCTCACCATTCCAGTTTTTACTATCTAACAACTACGCGTTTATTTAAATTTTCTTACTTTAGATTTTTTAGCGTCCAATTCAATTTACAAATAACTTTAGAAAAAAATAAGAGTTTCAATTTTTTTTTTTTTTTTAATCTTATCTCGTAAGTCTCATCTTTTCGCAAATATCAACAATTTTAATTAATTGCAAATAAACGTTGTGTAAATACTGATTTGTCTATCATCGTCCGTCGCTTCCACTGAGCCAGATCATCACTTTCATCGAGCTTCATCGAATCGCAATTGAGATATCGCAGCTTTCTTCGCGAAAAGCACAGCGTTACGTAAACGAGACATTGTGTAGGCGAATGCGGGAAAAGAAATGATCGCGCTTTTAAATTAGTTTCTATCAAACAAAGGTAAGTCTACGTCGAAGTACCAAAAAATCGTCGTATCGTACAAATTTTGTACAAAAGTTCGATAAAAAATAATCGCTTCTCGAAAAATTAGTCAATCGTATTATAATCTTTTCGCAAACTTACCAAACAGCGATCCGTACCAATTCCTCGTTACCCCCAAACGAACGTCTGCTAAGTGAACGAAAGAGCACTACGGCGACTTTTTTCCCCATCCACGTTCACAGCTATGCGAGTTACGAATGCGAGGACTCTTAGTGTGTGAATGTGTCAAAGACGAAACGGAAAAAAAAGATAAAAAATAAAAAAAAAAAAAAAAAAAAACGAGAAACGTAAGAGAAGAACGGTGCTCGTTTTATTGCACTGTCTCCGATGGCTACCGCATCATCAGGTATATAGTTTTATATATATGCTTGGTCTGTTCTAGTAACTCATTGCCAGTAACTCTACCTTAATCTTTAAAAACTACTACCCCTCCGTCTGATTGCACAACATTTCTTCACTCGTCGGACGATACATCTTTCGCGTCGGATCGATTACGCAGGGAACGTGCGCCGGCTTAGCAAGGAATGTGGAGAGAGGAAGCGGGCTCGTCGGCTCGTCGCTCTCGGGTTTCGGCGATTTAAGGGAAATATTGCTCATCGAGGGGTTGCCGAGACCGCCGAGCGACGACCGACGAGCCCCCCCCCTTCGCTTCCCTGCGCAATCGATTCGCGCCGATTGGCAAGAGGATCGTCGCACACCGTCAGCGCACTCCTAACAATGCATTTTGCTTATTTACTTTTTTTTATTTTTCTTCGTTCTACAATATCTTCTCTACTATTAGTGTACCAACTCTAAAAGGGGTGTATCCTTGATCCACGACGTGCCGGTGGTTAATTAATCCCTTGCTGTTTTTTTCCAAAGTCGCTTTTCTCTTCCTCTTTTCTTCGTTCCGATCGTCGGCGAACAAGAGAAAAAGATCGGCCCTCTCTTTGCTTTTTTTTTCTTTTATCGTTTTGTTAATTCATCCTCAACTGTATAAAATATTCTGAATCGTATCAACAACAGTCACATCGTACATTCGTACAACGTATTAGTACAATCGTTACAATAGCTATATAGTTTATCGTAATCAATATAATATTCACAGCATTTTATCAAAATCTCTTAAAAGCACCAATCGTGGCGGCTCAGACTCGCGCACTCACTCATTCGCACTCTCTCTCTCTCTCTCTCTTTTTCTCTTATTCTGTTCCGTCGCTCCCACTGTCGTAGTCGTCGTGGTCGTCGTCGTCGTCGTTAATTCTCTTAACGCCCGCAGAATTTTTCGCCGCTCGATCGACGTGAACCCAAGCAAAAAATTCTTGCTAGTCTTGTTTGGGTGTCGTCATTCTCTCTCTCTCTCTCTCTCTCTCTCTCTCTCAGCGTCTCTGTCGGCTTTGTCCTCTTTCGTTTCTAAGAGATTTCACCGATAATGATGTATATATATATATAATATTTATATTTGTATAATATATATTTTTTCATATATATACCGTTGTCGCACTAAACTGACCTTATAATATTTATACAACACGCGTATCGAGACGATTTTCTACGTTTTTTTTTTTTTGTTATTTCATTCGTAAACCCGCTCTCTACTCTTTTCCCTTAAAGCACTGATTAAGCGAGGGAGCATCCGCGCAATAATAATCTATCCTTTTATTTAGCGTGTCCCTTCCTCCTCTGGACACGAGTGTCTGTGTGAGTGTGTGTGTGTGTGTGATCAAGTGTGGAGTGTGTTCGAGTGTTCGAGTGTGGGTGTGCCTAACGAAAAATCATCACAGGACTAACTATATAAAATACCTCGCGGCCTCGCGTCTCTCTCACTCAGTCACTCTCTTACCAGGCCGCGGCAAGGCAAGGCAACGCTCGCTCGGGGGAACAACTACGAACAACAGGACGAGAACGTCATCGGAGAGCGAGTAGGAGGAGGAGGGCCAGCCGGCGCTCCTCCTCGGGGCTGCGCTGCTGCGGGGGTCGGGTTGCTGCTGCCGCTGCTGCTGCTGCTGCTGCTGCTGTAGACTGCTGCTGCTCTAGAAGTCGTCGGCGGCCTCGATGGCTCGTGGCGTTGGCGTTGGTGTTGGTGGTGGTGGTGGCGGTGGCGGTGGCGGTGGTGCGGATGGTGCGGATGCGCTGCCTCCCTGCCGCTGGCGCTCAGTGGTGCGAGTGGGGGTTCGGCGGGTTCTGGGGCGCGTTGGAGGCCGCGGCAGCAGCAGCGGCCGCCGCCGCGGCCGCGGCGGCAGCGGCAGCGGCGGCGGCGGCCTGGGCCTCCTCCTCGGCCGCGGGGTCGACCGGGCTCGGCGACAGGAACTTGCGCACGTACTTTGGGTAGTGGGTCTTCTCGTGGGCCTTGAGTATCGTCGACCTCGAGAAGGTCTTGCCGCAGAGCGAGCAGCGAAAGGGCCGCTCGCCCGTGTGCACGCGGCAGTGGTCCTTCATGTGGTGCCTGAGCTTGAAGGCCTTGCCGCAGAACTCGCACTTGAAGGGCCGGTCGCCCGTGTGAGCCGGCAGGTGGCTGATGAGCGAGCCGACGTCCGGGAAGGACTTGCCGCAGAACTTGCAGAGGACGACGCCGCTGCTCGGGTCCGAGTGGACGGCCGACGCCAGCTCGAGGTCCATGGGCTCGAGCGGGCCCACCGCCGCCGCCCCCGGGGGGTAGTGAGCCTCCGGGGGCAGGTGCAGGCCCGTCGGCTCGAGGCCCAGCTGCGCCTGCAGCTGCAGGTGGGCCGCCTGCTCGCGGTACTTGAGCGACTCGAGGCTGTGCGAGAGGATGTGCCGCGTCAGCTTGCTCTGGTGGAGGAACGAGGCACCGCAGTACATGCACGCAAACACCCGCTCATCCATACCCATCAACTCCTGCAACCAAACAAAATTAGGAACATCAACTTCTTGCGTCATCTCTCGCTCTCTCAAAATAAGCTCGCTCGCTCAGTTATTTAAACCTTTCGACTCTTTTATATACTTCATCAGTAGCAACAAGCCAACACAGCTCTCACGCGACATATTTTCATTTACACTAGTTTTTTTTTTTTTTTTTTTTTTCAAGTTCATTGTTTTTCTCTTTGCTCCAGCCTTCTCTATCTGCCAAAGTATTATGTGTTTGTGCCATAGTGTTCTAGATATACAGTGTCTTAGATCGCGACTCCGTCCAGCTTTCATTCGCTCTTCGGAGGGTCATGGAGGACTAATGATCGCCAGTGCAAAGTGTCGCGAATGAGATCGGCCAGTGTGCGTTACGCTCGATTACTCCCCCGATTCACCAAATTTCTTCCGCCCGAGCCCAACGCGCCGACTTTCTCTCGCCGAATTCACCTTCCCCTCGCGAGAAGATCAATTCGTGCGCATCTCGGTCCTTTGACGTATATAAGCAAGAAATTCGCGCCGATGAAACTTCACGTTTCGTTAGTGAAAAATTGAAATTCCCAACGGATCAAAGGTGAAGTTGATTGGCTCGACGTGCTACAGCCTCCGTCTCTCGCTCTCTTTCGACTTGGATCTTTGCATCTACGCGCCGTACAGGCGGCTGATGCGCTCGCCCGGCCTTCGATTCGATAAAATTGCAGAAAGAGAGACAGACACAGATCAAGGATAGAGACAGAATATGTATATATAGCCGAGTGCACTCTGCGCCTCCCCGGAAGCGAAGAAATTCGGTGAACCATCGGACTCTGGCCCTTCATTCGGCTCTTTTGATTTCGGAACAATTTTTTTTACAAAAAACGCAAGCTAAACATGTCGTGTATATCATTCGTGTATGTACACAAGAGTGTGGCGAGAAGTGTCTTCTGCCGCGTTTTCTATTATAGCTTTGCTTTTCACTGTATACTTTAATTATCATTTCAAGGAATGTACATTATTTCATTTACTTTTTTCTATATTGTATATATATATACATTGAGGATGCACGGCAGCAACACAAGAAGTTGACGCTCATTTTTGTTTGGCGCGCTCGCGAGACGTTCCAGACATTAAAATAATTATCTTTGTGGTTTCTTTTTCTTTTCTTTTTTTTTTCATATAAATTATTTATTTATTTATCTTTTATTACAATCGGTTAGCTTCGATGGTGAAGAACAAAATAAGTAGTGATAATTCAACAAATGCGTGTAGTACAAAATTTCTAATTAGTAGGATAAAAAAAAAAATAAACAGTATAGAGTAATAAACAATCGAACAAAAACATCTCAGCAGCAGGAGCCACCCCAAAGTCCAAACTCTATCACGAGCTCAGATTAATTCTTTACATTTAAACTACTTTAAACATTGAAATTAGCAAAAAATACCCACTTTAAGAATCAAGAAAAAAACCCAGCGTGTTCTTTTTTTTTTTTTTTCTTTATACTTTTGCAGTTCGTCGCAAAATTGCGCGGGAGGCAAGTTTGCGACGCAAAGCAAGGGTATAAACATCGGAGCAAAGGCAAATTGCATTCAACGCAAACAGCAACCGAAAGACAAATATATATAATATATAGAATATAATAATATATATATGACAATGTGACAAAGTAAGAAAGTAAATGATATATGCGTAGTACGTACTGGATATATGTTGACAAAGATGTTTTATTTTTATTGATATTTTTTTTTTCTTTTCTTTTTTTTTACGAAAAATTATTCTTTTGTAACGACACATGTGGATGTACACGAACGTTATGGAGTGTATGCGCGTATGTGAGTGTGGCTGCGCGTCATTGTTTGTGGGTGTCTGTATATGCGAATCTTTGCAAGTCGCGAGCAGGGAGGAGATGGATCTCTCGAGTTTTTTCGTGCGTTCGGGTTCTGTGGTGTTATTCTGAGAGAGAAGTGGAGAGAAAATTTCGATAGCTCGATCGCGAGTGCGTGTGTGTGTGTGTCTTTCCTTCCAGTGTGTGGAGAGATTAAAAAAAATATAAATAAATAAAGAGTGAGACAATAATGAAGGTCAACTTCTTTGATAAAAATGAGCTGGCGCCGGGCACAGGACGCGCGCAAAACCAACGGCCGCAGTAGATTATCGAAGCGATTTCGCGGCTCGACAATGCTTATTTAATCGTCAGGAATCGAGAGGACCGAGAGAGAGAGAGAGAGAGAAGCAAATTAATCGTACGGGAGCAACAGGCTGGGCGATTTTCGTACGGCCGCGTGTACAGCGATCGATTTCCAGCTCTCCGTTCTCGCGACACTCGTTTCCTTTTTTTTTTATTGTTTTTTCTTTTTTTTTTTATTTCGTTCGTCGTCTCTCCCGCAGTTACTGCGCAAAGCAAGGAAAAACTATCGGCCGTTATGCTTTCTTTTATTCGGCGCGAGGAATTCGTCAAGCGGAAAAAGAGTCACGCTCTCTCTCTTTATCGGCATTTTCGAATTGCGATTTTGCCGAGATATATATATATATATTCGCGCGGCGCGGCAGAAGTCGAACGTCTCTCTCTCTCTCTTTCTCTCTCTCTATGCAGCGAGGAGAAAAAAAATGGTCGAGAGGGGCGCCCGGAGGAGGAGGCGAACGTGAGGCTTTGATAAGAAAGATAAAAGAGTAAAAGAGAGAAAATGGGATGCACATATAGAACTACGGCAAAGTAGGCAGCGGGAAGCTGGACTCGAGTCTAGTTTGTTCTTTTCTTTATTTATTTTTTTTTTTTCTTTTCTTTCTTTCTTTACTTTTGACTTGCTTTTTGTCGTACAAAATATTGCATTGTTGATTCTTGCTGCCATTGAATTTAAATAACTACTTGCTTAAGAATCGAATAACTGAGCGAAAGATATTTTGTTTCTGAGCATTACCATATTTTACGTGAAATAAAAGATACAAGATTTTTCGCTCGAAGCGCTTTTAATATTAATGATTGCCTTTCGGAAGTAAATTTAACGCTTTTATTGGACAGTCGTTGAACTGCATTTGTATCTTTTAGTACTTTAAAAATATGGTAATTGCATAATGTTTGTATTAAATGCAAGAACATATTTAACAGATTATCATTGCGAAAACACCGTTTATGACCGTGAATTTTGATAATACTTTTCAGCAGTAAAAACGCACTATCAAGAACAGCAAAGAAAGGTCCGGTCTTGGATTTTCATAAAACTTTGAAGTCAAAAGCTACTTTCAACTTTGAAAGGAATCGCAATTACATTTTACAACATTTATGCAACATAATCTCTTGTAAAAGGTCGAATGAAAATCCAATACTCCAGCAGCCAATACTGTCCTTGAAAGTGGCAGACGACTGATTTGCAAAGTATCCACAAAAGAGCGATATATAACCCCGAGTCTTTTAAAAGTTCGAACTGAGCACAGAGAATAGCTGAGAATATAAAAAATCCGTTCGAACGCAAGAAAAACTCGGTGTGAAGGTGTGCAGCGGATAGCAAAGCACTTGGGCACATGCAGCAAACCCACCATGCAATTATTAATCTCTTGAGCAACTCCGATATATATAAAAAAAACGAAAAAAAGTTATATATTCCATAACGACATCCATATAATGAAATACAAATCGCCAGCCGCGTCTTCGAAAAAAAACGAGGCCTCCGAAATCGCGCCGCGTCGACAAAGAGAAAACCAATAAGAGACGAGGAAAAACGTAAGGAGATCGGTATAACGAAAAGCGTAAAGTATAACGAAAGGCAAAGAGAGAATATACATTATATCCCGAGGCGAATCGCGGCTGCAATTATTGTAAATAGGCATTGTCGCGCGGCGAAAATACGCTGCGTATTTATGCTCATCTGCAACCTGCGTCAGTCGTCGCGCGATTGCAGATGAACTTTTGTAGCCGAGAGTAAGTGCACGTAATATCCGCGAGTCGGCCGATGTTACAGATACATTCGTAAACGAAATTGAGATAAAAAAAAGAAAAAAAAAAAGGAAGCGAACAGAATAACGAACGAACGAAGGTAACGCAAGAAATAGTAATAACAATAATAACAATAACAATAATAATGATAATGATAATAATATTGACTGTATACTGTTATATATGTATATATAATATTAAATATGTATATTTATGCAGAGCAGAGAGAAATACAAGAACAAGAATAATCGATAAGATATCCAAGTTGGACAAATGCAAGAAGAGAGAGACTCACCGGATCCGGCGGCAATCGGTAGTCGCTGGACATTTCGCTGCTCGCGCTCCGCTCCTCCGTCGACCTCTCCCAGTCCACTTCCTTTTTCAGAGACTGCGGAAAGGACACGTTTTCACTGTTTAGATCGTTACACGTCGATTGTACCGCTTGGCTGCCTCTTTATTTCTTTTTCGTTTTTTTTATTTCTGCTTTTTAATGTCGCTCGGGGGTACGTTCGCAAAGTGGGACAAGTTGCAACCGTGGGGGGACGCGGCGAGTAGGCTACGGGTTAATTTCGGCGAAAAATACACTGCAAATAGTAAACTCTTTGGGGACGGCAAGATTGTACTGAAGGTTCGAAGGATTAAGTTAAAGTGATTTTAATATCATTCCAAGTGGGGAAATCGAGGGAACTTTGAGTTAGTTTTATTAGAATAGGGTGAATTTGTGGGAAGGACAGTTCTTCGTTTTTCAGGTAATCAGACAGATTTCTTTTGGAATAAGAAGTAAAAAGTACATAATTGTTATTTATTAAATAAGGTCTCTGGAAGTTAGCTTTTTAAGAAACTTTTAATAAAATTTTAATAATAATTAGAAATATTAATAAAAAGTTACAACATATAAACATGAATCATATGAAGCATTTTGACTAACTATTATTATGAATATTTATGAAATATTAGGATAATACTTACTGATTACAACTGTAAGAGGAAAAAAGAGAGCTATAAGATGTTTACTATTTGCATAGATTTTTACCGAAAATTTCGCATTTATAAAAGTGTAAAAATTGATGAAAAAACATGAATTCAATTGAACGCAAAATCAGCATTATCGATAAAGATAAAAAGTTGAAGATCGAATTTGAATTTGAGTGGAAACGTTCTAAATTAAGGCAGCGATTTGTCACGCGCAAGTTCTTGAGTATTTGCATGAAATTCATTTTTATTTCACTCGTAAATATATTAAGTTTGAATGAAAAAAGAAAAAAAAAATCTGCGTCGGGGGCTTTTTTTTTTCACCACATATCAATAATATAAATATAATAAATGACAATATACGAAAAAGTTGAATAATCGAATGAAAAAAGATCAAAAAGAAATTTAGACGTAATAAAAACACCTTCATGCGAATTCCCAATTTGAGATATATATATAATATATATAGTCCGTGCACGAGGATAATAAATAAACAAAAGCGGGTTCTTACTCACCAGTGGCACTTGCTGAACGGGCGGCAGTCCGGAGGGCCCGGCGAGGGGCTCCGTGCTGTGGGGGGACGGAAGTCGACTGCCGATGGGTATCGTGACCGGGGCGACGCCCTGGGAGGCGGCCGCCATTGCGCTGCTCGTGTTGTTGCTGAGGCTCATGTCGCTGGGCCCGCTGTGCACCGAGAGCGGACTTAGGGAGCCCCTCGTCTCCTCCAGACTGGCCGGCGAGTCCGAGTCGCGCCTGGACCTGGGCCGGTCGAGGGCCAGGGGCCCGGGGCAGGGGCTGCTCCGCCTGGTCTGCGGCGAGACCGGACAGTCCTCCGGCTCGTCCTGGCACTCGTTCTGCTGCTGCTGCTGCTGATGCTGCTCGCGCTCGTTGGCCGTCGGCGGGGAGCTGCTCCCCCGAGCTTTCTCCCGGTCCCGCTCGCGGTCTCTGTCGCGGTCCCTGCAGTCCCTGCTGCCGTTGCTCTCCTTGCCGGCCTCGTGCCTCTCGTCCTGCGCGTCCTGTGCCATGGGCTCCGGCGGCTCTTGCTGATGCTGCTGCTGTTGCTGCTGCTGCTGCTGCTGCTGCTGATTCGAGGCGGCGGCGGCAGTCGTCGCCGCCGTCGTCGTCGTCGAGGAGGTGGTCGACTGCTGCGTCGTCGTCTGGAGGCTCGAGTCGTTCTCCTTGGCAGCCGCCTGGACGGCCGCGGCGTTGATGTTGGTCATGTCGGCCAGGCCCTTGACCTTGAGGCTCTCGGCCGTCTTGAGGAGGGCTGACAGCTGGCAGTACTCGACGTTGACCTCGCCCTTGTACATGAAGTCGACGAGGGTGCGCAGCTCGGCGAAGCGCACGTCCTTCAGGATGACGATGGGATGCCGGTTCGGGTGGTCGAGGAACAGGGCCTGGAAGTAGCTCGAGCAAGCCGACAGTACGACCTTGTGAGCGCGTATGGACGGGCCCTCCGTGCACGCCAGGGTCACGTCCACGAGCGACTCCGACTCCAGCAGCTGACTGAACACACCCAGCAAGTTGCTCTGATGATTGTTCCACCTCAGGCAGTAATGCTCACTTCCCATGTCTGTACTGCCCACTGCAACCCTGCTGCAACACAAGAGAAACACGCCCAGGCGCGTTAGCTGGATGACGCCCCGAATTAATCATAGCCCTCGGATGTTATCTCAAAGCCGGCGGGAGACGCTTATTATTAGGTTATAATGCCGGTTAATGAGAAACGGAATGATTGCCGGTTGGAGGCTCTTTAACGGAGTTTAAACAAATACGTCTGTCGGGAGAGCCTTGAACGAGTGCGTTTCAAAGGTAGTAAAGAATGCAGTCTGCGAAAAAATTAGGTTAAATGTCTTTTTAAATGATTTAATTGCAAGCGCATTAAGTAAACTGCGTAAACTCGAAAAATATCTTACTTCGATCAAAAAGTTTTCATAGCAAATTACAGCGGCACATTGTACATTGTTGCTCTCGACAAGTAATTAAAAAATAAAAATCTCCTCAAAGTTCCTCAGAATTTTCCACGCAGAAGCGAAAAAAAAGGCTCTATAAATAAACCGATCATAAAGAAATGCCCTTCCTCTCTTACGCAAGGAACGTCAGCCGCTCGGCCAGACGACGGTGCTTCTCTTTTTTTTTTCTCTCTCTCTCTCTCCTGAAACGCAGGCATCCGCGAGAGAAACAAAAAAGCCCCGCCGCCGCCGCCGCTCGCACGCGTGCGCGAACCTTTACAAAACACCTGTTCAGTAGCTTATCAGCTCGCGTCCACTAGCCCGAGAAAGACAGACGAAGCGAGAGAGAGAAGTGAGCAGAGAGTCTCGCTCGTTCCCCCGCACATAATGAATTATCAATCGTGTATTACACGTGGCGCTCTGATAATGCGTTGCGAAGTGCCGTCGTGTCTCGCCGCCTCGACTACTTTATCTGACGCACTCTCCTCTCTCTCTCTCTCTCTCTCTCTCTCTCTCGCTCTTTCTCGCGTCGCTACGAGCCACTGCACACACCCACACGCTGTACGCTACGAGGATGTTACGGCGTTCCCGCAGAGTGTTCGATGTTTTCGCCAATTTATCATCGGCACGATAGCCGCGCGATCGCCATTTTTCAGCGAATATTTTTCAGCTATTTTTTCCGTTTTTTTCTTTTTTTTTTTATTACTCCCGCCAAGGCGGGAGGTGAAGAGGGCGGATTGATTTTTCGGCCCGGAGGAACTTTTTTGTTTCGAATAAGGTATATTGTATGGACGTATCCGTTTTTACGAGTTCTCGCACAGACGTCCGTTACGAATAATTTTTTGGTTAATTGCGCGGTAAGCGATTCCTTTAGCGTTTTAAAAAGACGTTGCTTGCTCTCTCTCTCTCTCTCTCTCTTTCTCTCTCTCCCTCTCTCTCGGCACTTCGCGCTTTCGGAGAATAAGGATAGTTAAGTTTTAAAGAGGACGTTTAAAACCGTAAAGGCAAACTTAGACAATGGATGAGACGTTGCGAAAATGCTCGTAAAATTTTCATGTTGTTAACCGGCAACTAGTTAAAAATGCTTAAATAGCCCTTATTAGGGAAAGCGATGCATCAACTTTTAACTTTAAAATCATCGATGAAGCTCATCTTTTTGAGTTTTAACGATTTTCCGTTACAATATTTAATGAAGCTTCGCGTACTTTTAAGCCCCTATTATAATCGCAGAGCTGAAATCCCTGCGATAAATAATTTACTTTTCGCAAATATTGTTGAAACGGACTACGTCGAAAAAGCCAGATTACAAAGTGAAACTGAAAAAAAGCCTGTATTTTTCAAAACGATCTGCTTATCGCCGGACTCGGCTAGAAAATATTTTACACCCATTACGCAACAAAGTGACATCGGCCTCCTCCACGGCTCCGAAACACGAAAATCCGCGCTCTCGTTAACTCGGCTTTCGGGCGCGCTCTCTTAAGCCGCTTGAAAATCCTCGCCGTCGCTGCCGCTGCTGCTGCAGCTGGCTGTCTGAACAAAAAGAGCAGCTCGGCCTAAAAGCGGGCCGGGCGCTCGGCGCGTGCACGCGAAAAAAAGGCCTCCTCGCGCGCGACTACGTCAAGATAGAACGAGAGAGCGAGCGAGAGAGAGAGAGAGAGAGAGAGAGCGAGCTTGCAGCACTTATTGATTCTTACTTTGGCCGCACGCGTAGTTGCAATACGGGCGTTATCTCGGTGTGTTGTTTTCTTCCCACTCCGCGGAGCGCGCGTTCCTTCTTTTTTTTCTCTCCCATCGGCGCGGCCGTTTAAAACCGCGCGTGTCGCTCCACGCACACTCGCGGGAGCGTAATCGCGCGCTGCGTGACCGAAGGGGGGAGAGGGGGGGGGGCGCATGCGTCGAGCGAGCGAGCGAGGCGGGAGGAGGAAGAGCACGCATACTCGCGTGACACATGCATCTGCGAGAGGCGCACTCGCGATATACTAATTGCGTGCTTCGATTGCCCACTCGATTCTTGCCCGCTGCTGCCGCTGCTGCTGCGTCCGACTATAAAGCCACTGCCAGGCCAGAGTGGACGAGTGCCACCGCGCCGAGCCGCGAAAAGGAAAACGAGCGCCGAGCGCGGGGCGTATATTGATTTCGGAAAGTTTTTGCGCGCCGCGGGCAGGCTTTAATGCTCGGCTCGCACGATTTACGGCGGGGGCTAGGTTTATTTAGCGGAGGGGTAATTAGGCCCGGCCGCGATGCGTCGCGGTCGGTTAGGAGCTCGGGGAGCTGGACGACCGAGGTGCGAGGCTGATTCTTAGTCGAAGGAAAAATTGAAATCTGTATTTCGTTCGTTTGAATGAAAATGTCGACGACGGATTACAATTGAGGCATCTGTTTTCTAGAGAGTATTATTTAAATATATATTTACAATGAAGTCGTAAAAGTTAAACGTAGATATATTAGGTGCATTTCGAAAAATAAATTTTATAACGCAGCCGTTCGCAGTGCAGGAAAGTTACTTCGAGCACGAAGCCGCCGCTCGAAAACTACACAACTATTTAATAAACATCAATATGCAGCAGCCATTACATCACGTGCACACGCAGGCAGTTGGCTATCGTTATCGCCCGACACTATTAGTCATTTTCCAGTTTTCTCACGCCGCGCATGAAAATAAATTGTTCTCGGCTCTCGGCGGGGCTTTTCGCGGCGGCAGCAGTTTTCGAATCGGTTTCGAGGCCCGGCCGCCGCCGCGAGTGTATATGCTAATTCGCCTAAAGGGTTACGTGTATACGAAAAATACTGCCGAGCTTGCGGTTGGGAAACTAACGCTCGGCTGAATGATTACTGCACTGGTCAGCGTAATGAAAGATGGACGAGGAGCGCATGAACTTGTATTACGTGCACTTTCTGGGTGTACTTGATTTTTTTTTTTTTTGTCCAAGTCGGATACCGGGAAAGCGAGCTTATGCAATTGTTTGAAAAAAAAGAGTCTTCCGCGGCCGATCGGCTTGCTTTTCGGGGGAACGAAATACCGAGTGTCCCAATATCTTTTTCGCTATCTGCGCTTCGCGGAAAAGTCCACCGATTTTCAATGAGGACTTTTTATGTCGGAAGGCAAGGCAGGCTTTCGCGTTCGGTTTGCTGCATTGCGAGCGGCGGGACGGAGAAGTAAAATGTTATTTAAACTTTTATAATTTCTGCGAGGGAAGAGTGTATTTTAGAGGTTTTCTTAGAAAATTGAAAAAAAAGCCTGACTGCTGAATTTTAACTTTATTCAGTATTGGATAGCCGAATCACTACATTTGTTTCTATTAAAAAGAGGAGGAATTAAATTTCGGAATTTTAGACTTATAAGTGTTCTTGGAAAACGAGATTAACAAAAGCTTCGTTTTCTATAGTAATAATTTGATAATCTAAATATCTTACAAGAGGAGCGTCACGTTCTCAGATTTATACGAAACCTTGCGGAAGTTGCATCCCGACACTGAGCGACAGAATGAAACCCGATTTTTTATTTTAGCCCGATTATAAGAGAGAGATGGTCACTATTTAATATTTACTAAATACTATTACGCGTCGCGTGCTTTCCGACAAGTTGTCAAATTATTAGATATTTTTAATATTTTAGAAGTGAAAAAATTTCTGGCGATTTAATTAAAAGTGTAACAAGCAAATGGAATGTTTTTGAGCTGCTAAATTAAAAAATAACTGCCATAGCTCTATCCAAATCCGATGATCCGGAAGCGTGACATTGTCCTGGAACTCGAACGGAAAATCAATACCATCTTTTTCTGCGAAAATTGAAAAGTACACTTCCGGCATAAGATTCTGGATATCTTCAATTACATCAGCGAAAATATTGTCGCTTTCTCCGAATTTATTTATTAATAAAACATTCCTCGAAATTTTTTATTTAATTTTTTGCAATTACTTTGCAATTTATACAAACTCTATATATATATATATTACGTAAAAGCAACAAGGACCTTGACCAGAGCAACATTTGTTTTCAAATAAACGAGCGGAGAGTTCATTAAAGGAATCACAGAGTAAAGTATTCGAAGAATAATATTTTCAAAACGCTGCTAAAAATTTTTGGCTTTTTTCAGTTCACCGTAACTGAGAAAAAGGGCTGGTTGAAACAACCGCATTTTCTGTTGAATATTAATCAATAAAACATTCGGTCGATTTGACATAATTTCTATATTGATTTAACAGAAACTCTGTAAAATTAACCGAAAATTCTGTTGAATATAATTATAACAGCAAATGCAGTTTTTTCAACTAGATTTTTTTCTCAGCGTATATACCAAACAGTGCAGCATTATTACTAAACGAAAGTAATCGCAAAGAACCCCGAGTCTAATCCCTAATTTTTGCGCGACCTCCCGCGGAAGGAGACCCCATTATAAATAATCCCGCGAGCTCTCCTCCGAAGCTCTCGATCCTCGAGCCTCGAGGGCAGGCAGCAGGCAGGCAGGCAGGCAGGCAGGCAGGCAGGCAGGCAGGCAGGCAGCGGCGGCAGCAGCAGCAGTCCGTCGTACCTCAGTCGTGACCTACCATAACGCGGGCTGTACGTACGTATACGCGAGCATACATCTTATCTATCGATCTGTTGCCAACTAGTCACGGAAGTTGGGTTGCGCCGTGCAGCTCGCCGACGTGTATAAACGCGGCCGCCGCCGACGGGCCCGAGTTATAACTGCGAGAGCGCGGCGCACGTGGCGCGAATGCGACGGGACGCCGCGCTCAGGAATTCTGACCGAGCGACGAGAATGAGGCCTTTCTTTGGGGACTGCTGCTGCTGCTGCTGCGGGCCTTGAGAGGTTTTTTTTTTTGATGGACGATGGGAGACTGCTAAGGTTTTGTTATGAAATCGTGTTAAAGGCTGCTGCGGAAATTCGAGTGGGATTGTTTTCGAGAGTTATTGTTGCGGATATGTTTTTAAGGTTGAGGAGTCTGCGGTGGGTGGAAGATAAATAATAAGGAACGAGTAAGCTTTAAAAAGATAAAAAGTAGAAAATTTATTGAACTCTGCAATTTAATTTCTGAAGAAAGAATAATGGATGAAGTTGAAGCAGCAGAACAATTCTTTTGTAGTTAAATAAGTTGCTGGGAGTTATTATAGCGTTATGTCAATCAAACTAAGGCTCAAGATAATTGAAAACTTTCTTATAACTATACTACGTAAAATAAAGCATGAACAACAAGATGTAAATTTAACAACTTTGAAAAACTATCGATAGAAACAGATGTGTATAGAAGAAGTGTACAATTAATTAAGAAGATTATGAGTAACTTTTTAAAACGTAATAATCATGAATTTCGATATTTCTACTCACAATAATTTTTTTTTCAAAGAACCTTGAAACATTTTTTAATACCATCGAATCTGTTAAAGCGAATTTCAAAAGCTATCGTACTAAAAAATAAAAATTCAATACCAAACTTTCTGGTTTAAATTTCAATAATTCTCTTTCAGCCTTTAAATAAATAAATAAATCGTTTTCACCGCTGATTTTCGCTTCGACATACCACCTATAAAGCATTCCACCGCGATATAAGCAATATAGAACGCAATCTCGCAAAACTTGAATTAAAAACTGAGCGAGAGCTTTTTTAGCGAACGCCGTCGCCGGCGAGCATCAGAAAAATCCGCGCTCAACTCTCGGGCAAAGTAGGGCGAAAGAGTGCCTCCATGGTGGCGGTGTAAAACACCGAAATTACATGGCTTCGCGCGGCGCGGCGCGGCAACACCTGTTTTTCCCGCGCTCGCAAGAAGACGCGGAAAAAGACATTGGTCGTTGTTCCCTCGCTCGTCCCCCCCCCCCCCAGGCGTCGACTCGAGCCGTTACATAAGGCGCAGAAGCGCGAGCGAGTTATTTATGTGATTTTAGAGGTTTTCTTCGGGTCAATCCGTTTATATACTATAACGGCGGCAGCACGCGCAGCTCCCGCCGCGCTTATATATAACGCGATCTAAAATAATGAAATGTTGCTCCAGCGCAAGTCCGAGAGGCGCTTGCCGGCGGCATTTTTCCTCGGCGGCTCGGGGAGTTATTGATTGCCGGCTGAATTTAGGGGATTTGCGGATCGGCGCGGCGAAGGCTTTGGAGTAGTTCAGCTTTTGCTGCTGCACACGATAAAGAGCAAACTTGAACCGGTAATTTGGGCTTGCGGGGCTTCGGCTGAATGGAGAATAAATACTGTGTTTATTTAATATCGATTTGCGCGCTGAAACGAGAGAGAGAGAGAGAGAGAGAGAGAGAGAGATAGATAGATAGATAGATAGAAAATCCTTTATTCGCTTAACAGCAAAAACTAATTACACTAATAATTTCCAATAG
>UCOM01003126.1:0-20045 GCA_900474385.1 Ormyrus pomaceus | reverse complement strand
CCCCTCCCTGCTTACTTTAATATGCAGTGCCGCCTCGTCGACGGGCGATGCAAATGCCCGCGATCTCTCCCCCCCTCTCCCCCGAAGAAACGGTCTAATTAGCGGCGAACGCGAGCATTAGCATTGCATTTTTTTCTTCCTCCATCGGATTATATCTAATCCGAGGCTGCATAATTCGAGGTGATTGAACCGGGGAGCTGCTTTTTGCATTAATTTCTGCGGCCTTTTTACCCGGCGAGAGAGCTCCGCCGCGCGCCGCGAAGGTTTTATCGGGAATTTATAGAAATAGGAAGTGGAATTTTTTTTTTTTTTTTTTTTTTACCCGGCAACTTTTTTTGCGTCGAGGCCGTTATTGCAGCGGGTTCGAATCGTCGGGGGAAAATAAAAGGATTTATATTTTATACAAATTAATTGACATCGACCGACGGCACGAAGATTTATTCGAGCCAGAAACAAGTGAAATATACCGCGCGCTAATCGTAATATTGATTAATGCCTCCTTAAAATTCTGTCAATTATTCCGACAATACTTCTTTGATGGATTGCAATTGGTTCTCAGCCAACTCGGTAATTCAAAAGAACCCTTGGCTCGTTTTCCCACCAAAACGTGTTTTCAATCGACCGGAGCGAAATTGAGTACGTAATAGTCGTTGGTTTCGCGTGCCACATTGACCCTTAACTAGATTTTTTTTACTGCTCGGCGTCGTTGCCCTTCGTCCCTCTCTCTCGGCTTTCTTCGTGCGACGACGCGAGTCGGCGAAAAAGTAAAAATAAAACGCGTCTCCGCTTTTGTTTTTATTTTTCAGTATAGCTTCCCTAACGGTTTTGAAAATGATTGCACCGACTTGCGTGACAGGCGAAATTTCAACTTGCCGCAATGCCTCCTTTCATGCTAATGGACAAATAGAAACAGAAAAAGAGTTTAATGCGAAGGCTGATAGTATACTTTTTTAGACAAATGGGTTTTTCGGACATTTAAGTTTCGCGTATTAAGAGAAGTTAAAATTTGTATACTTAATTGTTATCTTTTAAATTACATTCTTTGCACTTGTTTTTCTTTGTAATTGTTTTGATTCACAGCGTTGTTTCGTGAATTAATCTAATAACCAGAACACTGAAATCAGATTAAAATTCACAAATTATTATATCATTTATTTATTTTCGAAAATAAATCAGCGATAAGATATGAAGAGAAGTTAAGATATTATTGCAAAACTTATCACATCTTTGTTGTATATATATATATACATTTTTCATTTTAAGGGAAATTAAAGAGTTTAATTCTTATTTCAGTCATTTTCAGATTTGATTATTTTATTAAATCGTCTATACAACAAATAAAATGTGCTGCTCTTATTTCTCTTATGTTAACTGAAAACTTTATGACTGTAATAAAGTCAAAAATATCAGTTTTATATCTTTTTAACGACTGTTATATAACTTTTTAACATTTCATAACTTCACTATAGAATTTTTGCACGTAATAATATTTCCATTGAAACCAAATTAATATTCATGTGTTAATTAAGGTTGCTGGTAATAGAGACAATTTTGCGGCAGAAAAATTTTTGTGCGCCCGCGAATAATTTATGAACAATTATTTTAATACATCCTAATAAAGTACTTTCTTTTTGTTGCAGGTAAGCTTTATAATACAACAAATACGGCCCTTAAATTACGTACGGTGAGTTTATCACGTGTTTATTTGTATCAAACGTAAAAATTGAAAGCTTTACTTTGTCGAAATTATCGTACAGAGTTCAGAATAGTGATATACTTATTTTAGACGCCGCGAATCTTGTCGCGCCAGTCGCAGAAATGAGAAGTGTACGGTTTAGCAAAATTCTTTATGGTTCATTGCAATTTTTGCGAAGGCGTCCAGGGTGTTTTTATCTTCACTGTTTCGTCTTCATTAAATTAGATCGGTCGACCGGAAAAACGAAGTGTGGTTAACCGGTTCCGTTAGACCTTCGCCAAAACGGTTACGTCTTGAGAAGCGATTATGAAAAATAATTTGAAACGGAACTACGTCACTTTTATTTTTAAAAAGCGGGACGTAAGGCGCAATTTGCTTTTAAATTTTGTTGACCTTTTTTCGACGCTAAAGCAGCTTTTTAAAATTAAAAAATTAAACCTATTTTTAATAGTTCCGCAGCTTCCAGCGCATGTAATTCAAGCCTAATTTACAAATAAGGTTAGATGTAACTTTCATTCTCTTTTCTGACTCATCACCGGGAGTACTTAAAGTGTTTATGCAAGAAACTGGCACACTATGAATACCCTCGTTCATTTACATTCACCTACAAAATTTTCCTCGATCATTATAAAATATTTCAGCGTTGATTAACCTCAAAATATTTCCGCAATTATTGTACAAAACGCGCAAATAGTTTATATATATCATAAAATTTAGAAAATGCAACTGAATTAATTTCGCGATCTCCTTTTTCGAGAAGACAAAAAACCACCTCGCCACGAGTCATTAGGCCCCCCGTCTTCCTTAGAAGGACAATTTTCCAGATTCGCTACGAAAGCTACTCTCAAACGAGGAAATGAAAGTAGCGAGGCAAACGATCCTCCGCGATTCCGCGACCGCCGCTAATGCGCCCATTGCCACTCGGCGGTCCCGAACAATATGCATCAACGTCCTCCTCGCGGGCATACGTATACGCATTTACCTCGAATTACGTGCGAGTGCGCGCGCGCGTAACGGCAGCCGAGGGAAAATGGGAACGCGCGCTCTCGTGGCTGGAGAATATTAGCGAGAGAGCGAGTTTTGCTCGATGCCAAAGCCGCCCCCTGGGAGGATAATCGCGGACCTCCGTCGTTTCTTGTTTGCTCGGCAGATACGCGCCGTCGGGGCTTTTGCTGATGATTGCGCTTTGCCTTCTTGACTTTGGGTCTGGTTGATCCGCCGGAATTTTTGCACTATTCGGCTTCTGGGATTTGTCATTTCGTCAAGGCGAGGGACCGGAAAATTGTTGTTTCTGCTACTTGAGCTTCCATTTTTTTTTACTGACAAATGGGGTTTTCGTCATTATGTGCATTGGAAATGAAAGTGTGACCGATGCGCAAGAAATTTTTTATTCGAACGGAATATGCCTCGATTGCTTGAGATTAGCGACTATTACAGGGGCAATCGCACGTTGATACTAATGCCTCCTTTACGTAATAAAAGATAAAATTCTTCAGATTAGAAATTAAATGCCTCGCGAGCTGTATACTCGCTGCTTTAAATTTAAACAGCCTGTTCTTTAAACGAAAGAGCGATTCAATTATATTGCCTCAGTACCGATTCACATCTCTATTTTTATCAATCTCTACCAACATTCCCGAAAATAGCTTGCACTCTAAAATCATCCGTTTATAAATAAGCGACGAACGCGATCGTTTAAATCACCAAACTTTCAAACCCGAGAGACGACACATCAACGCGCATCGATAACCGAATAGCTCCCCGAACCAACCTCGCCAGGAAAATCTCTGCCCCTCGGCTCCTCTTCCTCTCGCGACTGCAACTCTTACCGGGCGTTGCACAATGGACGTCGGCGACCTCCTCGCCCACGCCGTCGATTGCGTCAAGACGTCGCGAGTCGCCGGCGAGGGGAGAGACCTTATGCTCGCCGGTAGCCGCGCTCCCGTCGTGGGAGTCGGAGCCGCGCGGTCGCTCAATTTTACCCCTTTAGCTCGAGGCTTCGACGTTTGGGAAATTAACTGCATTGTGCGGGACGGAAATTCCTTCGAGCGGTTTTCGTTTGCGTAGACTCCGTTTGACGATCGGACCTGCTTTCGTCGCGTCTTTTTAGATTTTTATGACAATTACTAATTTTTCTGATTACCGAACGGAGTAATATAACAATTTAAATTGGTGTTCGTGGCTAGTGTAATTGGTTTCAATGAATGTGTTCCCCGTTAAATTCTATCGGCTCAATACCTTCAATCTGGGACATCGTGTGCGCGCATCGCAAAATAAAAGACCATTACGTCTGGTCGGAAAAGAACATTAGCGCCAAAGTAGAAAAAGTAAAGAGGAGAGGACAAAGTTGACCGAGAACTTTTGTGTGCATTTTACATTTTGCACGATCCCCCTCTTCAATTGCATCTCTCTTGTTCTCTCCCCCCTTGTTTTAAAATGAGCACGGCATTAGAGCTTTCACGAACGCAGGCAGTTGGGTTACGTGCCAATCTAATCTTGTGACTCATTGACTGCAAGAAGGAATAGAAGAATGAATCGTTTAATGAGACAATGTTGGCACCGGAAGAAAAAGATGCAATTAGTAAAATTGGAACATTGTTGCATTTTTCCGACAATTACTAGAGTATAAAGTAAGCAGATTTTCAACAATAATCATTATCTTACAATGTCGTCGTTGCAAAATCGTAAAAATTATTTTTTTTTTTTTTTACAAGATTTGTAAAAGAAAACGTTTCTGTCTAGTGACACACGATGATGCGTCACAATGATTTGATTTTATCTTTGATTTTATCTTGGAAGATAAATGGGTGAATAATGTCAACAGCTGGGGGTAAATAGTACCGCCTAGGTCAAGGTTGCCGTTAGTGCTTATCAGCTTCTAGTTTGTCATAAGTACCAAACTTTTTACACGCCGTTCAAAAGTAGATTCGAACTTCGGCGTTAAAATAATGATTCTTCTTAATACGCGAAAGATAGTTCCGGAGCTTTAATTTCGTGAACGGCTCTCGAGTAAAACGTTGTAACGAATGCGCACTCGGATCTCTCGAGGAAGAGTGACGCATGTCGTCGACGCTTGTCAGAGTCTAGCGCTGCACGCCAGAGTTATTTATTTACCAAGATCTCCGACCTTTCGGCGAGGCTAATCTGCAAAACCCACTTTTATTTATAACGCGCGGCAGTTTTACATTTTTTTCTTTCTTTAGTCTTCTTTGTTAAAAGGGACGGAAAGGCGAACAAATTTTTGTTGCAAAATGTAAATTTGAATTTCGTTGTACGAAAAAAAAAGAAGCGTTAAGTAGGTTAGTGTAAGTTTAGCTTTTTTTCATTTTTTGTATCATTTTAAAACTTTTTATCTTTTAGATATTTCTTTAGTCTTCTTTGTTAAAAGGGACGGAAAGGCGAACAAATTTGTGTTGCAAAATGTAAATTTGAATTTCGTTGTACGAAAAAAAGAAGCGTTAAGTAGGTTAGTATAGTTTAGTTTTTTTTAATTTTTTGTATCATTTTAAAACTTTTTATCTTTTAGATATTAAATGAACCTCACAAAAACAAAGGAAAGAACAATCGAAACTCTAGCAACTACTCGAACCCAGAAGATAGAAGAACAGCACATTAATCTCTCGTCTTGAAAGGCAAAACATTGCATTACCATGGTTCTATCGATTAGTCCGAGCAATCGATAAATCATACCGATGTCGAAGGGATGATTATTACCACCTACAGTGCTTGCGAGCGCCGCGAGCCTTTCAGCATTCCCTTTCTTAATTATTTTACGAGAGATATAAGTTCTAATTGAATTTGTCGAGGAGAAGAACTTCGTAAGTTCCTTTTCAGTCGAGAGGCTCAGTGCTTTATTTTTAGAAAGTCCAACCTTAAAGCACTAGTTGTAATAAATGGAAGTAGCTGATCAATACGGCGGAGGAAAGAGATTTTGCGTCAGTTGTATTATTCTTTTGTAATAATGTGAAATTGTTTGATATTTTTGTTTACAATGTTGCATGTTTTTCACAAGTGAATCTGCCTAGAGTAATAAAAATACTTCTGTTTGTACAAGAGTTATTTATAATAATTCACAGTCTAACAATTCCTTACTAATAGAATTTGAGTTGTGCCTATAATTTTTCATATATCTTGAACTATTTAAAATTCAATTTCTATGAAAATAAGATTTCTTTAATACTTCCCGAGCCGTAAAAAATTTCATGAAACTTTCATTTTTCACATTTCTCACATACGACACAGCTGACTTTACCTCAAATTGCCCGCGAAATTGTCTACGTTCCCTAATGCGTATCTATCAAGTGATTATAAAAAATATTATACTTTATCATTACTCGGAAGAAATTATTCGTGCCGTTTTTTTTTATCTTCCAAGTGAAAGGGGACGGGGGAGGGGCAGGCGGTATATATCCTCGTGTTCATTCAAATTGCCCGAGTGTTCAGGCGCACGGAAGAAGAAGCCAGACGTCCATTATTGTTGATATTACGCTTGCAAAAATGCACAGCGTAGTTTTGCAAGAAGAAACCAGCTCTTGAGGAAATCCTGCTTTAAGAATCGTCTTTCCTGCTTATTTTTTTTTTTTTTTTCATTTTTCCACACTTCAGCTAGGTATATAACGGTGTAACAATTACGCGATCACGTACACGTCGGGGCTGGGTTCATTATTTTCATTGCTAATTGAAATTTAAGATGGGCAGCAGTCTGGAGTCACTAATTGAAGCGTCGAGTTGAAAAAGTTTAATTATGTAATGACTGCTTGAGATGGATTTATTACTGTTTAGTAGAAGTATTTTTTTTTTTGCGTTCGCGCGAAAAACGATAATAGATTTTTGTTAAAAATACATATTTAAATTATCGTATTCGTACGCATTGTGTTGATAATCGTAAGATAATGAAATAAGGAGGCCACTGTCAATTTTCCAAAGAATACTGCCATTCATCTGATAAACGTTTAAGAAATTCTAAATTTAAACTAGAAATTTTTCATGAGAACAGAGTAACTCTCAACAAGCAATACAACATAATGGTCTCCATATTATCATCAGTCATCAAATTCGCTTGTTGCAACATCCTCAATAGCACGTTAATAATCGCGTCAAGTAAATCTCTGCGAATATCACGCGAAATCTCCTCATCGCAGAAACTGTTCCTTTTTTTTTTTAAGCTAACCTCTCTCTCTCTCTCTCGGTTCTCGCGAGCTATTACTTCATTGTCTCGTTCGCCAAGGCGAAACCAAAGCAACTCCGCGGCGCCGAACTGATTCGTGGCCGAGTTGTCTCTCGCTGCTCATGCGGCGAAAAGCCCATAGCTCTTCATTAAGAATCGCTCACGCGGATCGATGCCTCGCTATACCTGTCTTGCAACACCTGTCCCCCTCTCGGCTCTTTCTCTTTCTCGCCGGGCTTTGTTTTCCAGCCAGGAATCAGACGGAGGAAAATCGGTTGTTGACCCGATGGCTAAAGCATCGCGGCACATGAATCTCTCGATCTGCAAAATATTAATCGCGGCTTCGAGAGGGGGCGAGATTTTTGGCGTTTTGGAACTTTACGTTAAGTTTAGTATCAGTTTTTTAATGCCACTTTATCGAAATTTTTCGCGTGTATTTCATTTTGTTCCTAATGGACTTTTTAACATGATCCAATTCTAAAAGTTGAAAGTTACTTGAATATTGCTTTTACAAAAACGGATTGCTTGACGCTATTTATCACTGAGAAAAAAAAAGAAACTAACTGTCGGAAAGGGTCTTTCCTAATATTTTCGAGGGTGCTCAATAAATAATCTAGGAAAATAATGATGGTATAATGCAGATAAATGCGAGAAAACAAATTTTTTCATCCTGATACAAATTACATTTTCAAATGTTTGACTAACTTCTGCCAGCCACTTTAAAAAAAAAAAAACGAACGGTAAAAAACTCATTGCAGTAATTAATATTTTTACGATTTTTCATAAGTAGTTTATTCTTAGACTGCGTGGAAAATGCAAACTTATTTATAACTTATTTTACTTGAAATCTGTAAGAGAAGCAGGCTTGATCGTTGAAAGGAAACTTAATACAACCTTGATTTTTTGCTCATCAGATTAAGTGATAAAGTTTCTCGATCCCGTTATAGTTACATCAGCGTTCGTCATTTGAATAACTTGCTTAGTATTCATTTTATGCTAATTCAATATTTTTCAAAAACATTTAAAGTTCAACTGTTATTTTTTTATGAAATCTCTTGTTCCTCGAAGAAATAGACTAAAAGTTAAACCCATATACAAATTTCTTATTCATCAGTTTTTTTTTAGAAGAGAAATTAAAAAGTCATACAAGGAGGCCATCTTTCTCAAGTTAAAAACCGAGTTTTCAAGCGCAACGTCCAGCAAAACTGTGTCGATCGAACTTTCTCCGGCTTGCAAATGAGAATCCAAGCGGAGATAAAAAAAAAAGTATTTTCGCGACTTTCGTTTATCTATTTTATTTTTTCTCAGTCTGCGCCTGGAAACTATGCCAGCTGCAGATTGCGTCATCTTTTCTTTATAGAAATAGTCGGCTGCTTTATTCTTCTCGCGGACGACGATTCTCCGACCTCCGAATGAATTTCTGCAGGAAGTTCTAAAAATGGTTTTTTTAAACAAGCTGGCGAGATTTTTTTAACCTTAAAAATACTGCATATCATGCAAATTTGTAAATTAATTTTTTTTAACGTTCCAATAAACTTAACGTAGTTTTTTTAGTGTATTGCGATCATAATTCGAAGATATAAAATTTTTAAAGTCACTTAAATTTTACTATTTTCTAATAATCCATTTTCAAGTACAAGCATTAAAGTATTGCATTAAAATTTTTTATTCACTTTTCCAGTCTAAACATTATTAGCACTGCCCACAATGAGTTACGCGAACTTTCGATCGTGCGCGCGCACTTTCTACGACTGAGAAAAAAAAGTTGCAATGCCTAATACGCACTTCGGAATGCTCTTTTCCGAGCAAATCCCTTTCTTTCTCGGGGAATTCACGCAATTGGAAAAAACGAGCGAAGGAAAAAAGAAAAGTCTCGTTACGATCGACTCGGGAAAGCCGAGAGCGATACATCGGTAGGGGCGCGTGCCGGCTTTTACGTAAGTCCCTACCGGTGCAGAAATCATGAATTGCATTTACGTAGGCAGGTTCCCCGATGTACTTCATCTCCCTTTTATTATCTCTTTTTTTTCTGCATTCACCTTTCGAGCACGTGCGCCTGCTTACCCCCCTTTTTCTTCCTCTTCGAGAGAGAGATCCCAAGGTCAAGGCGAAGGTCATCGGGCGGTAACGACTCGGTTCGAGTTGAATTTTTGGTGGAGGCACATTCTGAAGCGGCAGTTCCTCGATATTGTACGTTCGATCTGATCAGTTAGAATTTACACGGAGTCGGGGCTATTATTGGCGACGCCAGCAGGCTAGAAGAGGCAGACTTTATTCTGGAAGCGATCGACCGATCGCTTTGGTTCTTCTCGGTATTTGGATTTGAGGTGATGCAAAGCAGCCGAAGGTTTCTTGGATTCTTTAGCTTTTTTACTGTTGAAATAATAGTTTGAATTGTAAATAAATTTAATAATTCTATCTTCATAATTTGCAGTATTTAAAAGGAAAATGTTTATGCGCCCTTTCGAAAAATTATTTGGTTATAAGTGTACGCAAGAATAAATACTGGGAAAACAATTCGTATAATTTAATACTTAAATTAATCAAGCAGACTGAATAGTTAACGAGAAAGAGGATGTTATAGAAATATAATAGAGAAACATGTAAATGAAATGAACTTTGTATTTTTATTCCAAAGCTTTTAGCATAATTACATTTCTTCAGTACAAGACTGCAGCTTTTGAAACCGCTAATAACTTAAGCTTCCCTGAAAGAAAGTTTTGCAGAGAGAATTATGTCAAACTAAGGACATGTAAATACATTAGTACCTCTACAACCCGTCATCTTTATGTCTATTCATTCATGTCACTATCTTACTGAACGAAGTGTCCCATTGTACTCGTGAATATTTTCGAAAGAAAATGATACACAAAATGCCCGCATTGTATAATGTTAATTGCACGTTACGCGTTTAATGACTTGGAAATGAGTTACAACACACAAGAATGAGACAATATTCTCATTAAAAAAAGGACTTGCGAACAAAGGATATCTCGTTTAAAAATACAAATTTATATTCGTCAAAAATTCATTCTAACTGGAAAAATAAAAATCTAATTCTATTTTGCGGTTAACGGTTGTTTTGGTTGTTTAAAGTTTTAATTGAAAACATTTACAAGAATGAATTTATATAATGATTCATTATTCAAAACGAGTAAAGTTTGATTGTTATAGATCAAACTTTCAAGGTTCTTGAGAAGTACCTAACAAACAATTAAAACGATCTAAAGTTCTTAATCTATTCGAAACGAAACCCGTAAAAAATTGTTTCGAAACAACTTATTTGCCAAACTGTTTCTCTTTATCTGAAAATCAAAGTACCCAATTTACGAACTATAAATATATACTGCACAACCAGTTAGCTTTAATCACAGTCCTCAGTAGCACTAATTAAATAATAGTTAATTCCTAAATGAAATTAAGTTCATTCCACTTGCACCAATAATGAAACTAAAACATAATCCTTACGAAACGCAGCCAAAGAGAAGACGTAATACGTCAATTCGAACTCGAAGTTAATTAGCCTGCAGGCGTTGCTCCAAAGTGCGCGAGTCATTAGAGGCCCGCCGCTGTTTTAGTCCGAAACGGACGGTAATGGACATCGCTGTATATCCTTAATAACCAGTGCGAGTATATAGGTTTCGGTGGCATGAAAACTGCGGCAATATCCTGATACAGCCTATAAAGTTCCACGCTTGGTTGGCCGATTCCGGCTTTTCACTTTCCGCCACCGTCTAAAATCAATGGCGTGACGGTCTCATCCGGTTTAGTTGTTGGCCTCTTAATTCTTTTCGTCATCGTTCGCAAGCACCTGTTCGATTCGTTATTGGATTTCGTTTTCCTGATTGGTTCTGATTTTTTTTTTTATCAAGATGAGGTGTGCGGCAGTTTTGGAATTTAGGGAAGATAACGCAACTGCTTTAATTAGATATTGTGTCTGCTTCGCTGGGAGAACCCGTTGCTTCTAATTATTAGTCAATCTGCGAGAGGATTATGTAAACAATACGTTAGGGTTAATCGGTTTTCTAGGTCGGTAGTTATTACTTTAAAGCTATGCATGTTTAATCGTTAGATTGGATATTGTTCATATATAATTTCCATATATTCGTTTTAAGGAACACCGCTAAACGTTCAAAAATGCATTAGTGTTAATGATTTTATGAAAGTAACGTATTTTTATAGTTCTATTTCTCAAGTTATCGTCAGTTGATTCCTGTATTTCTTATGTAAATATAAAAAATGTATTCTTATTAGAAGATTGTTAATACAAAATGCGAAAGCAGCAGTATTCTTGTTGTATGATAGAGCAAAATTTTTTGTTTGCCATCGACACTTTCATAATTAAACAATTTCCTTATTAGAAAATTCGAGAAAATTCTTCACTCTACTTCAGTAGTTTTAGATATTCAGTGTTATTAAAAAAATTGATCTCGAGTAAATTTATTATTCTCATAAAATTCTGATATGCTAGATTAAAGAAATAAATTTAATGCTTATACGTCTCAAGGTATTGAATTTCATTTAGCTTTTTTCCTCCAGTCAGCAGTTTTTCTCATAATTGCATCGAGCTGTGGGCTTTAAATCCAGGCTCTTTATAAATCCAGTGCTTTCCGGCACGTAATAACCAGCGCGATCCCGTTTTATACAAGACTTCCGTCCTCTTTGGCACTATAACCATGAAACCAAGAAGGAGGATGACGACATTAGCCGCGGATTTTGATCGTTCATTTTGCTCTATTCATGGAATGTATCCTCACCGGTAGTTGAACTGTCAGTCGATGCTGGCGATTATATCTCGCGTTTAATTGCTCGTCGTGCGATCATCATCGTCTTGGTGGTTAATAACGCCTAATTAAGTACTTCTAGGCTGCAGCGGCGCTAGAGTCTACACACGACGTCGCCGATTCGTAAAGTGCTCGCTTTAACATTCAACGATGGACTAATTAGGCGGAATTATACAATTGCTACTCACGCTAAATATGGAAACTAATTTGCAGGCGGTTATTTAAGAGCGCCTTTGAATGAAGGAAAATTTGAATTATTTCGTTATGCACCAAAATGTTCAATGAAATCGTATGCTTGTTATAAATTTTAAATTAAAATTAGAAATCCTTACTTAACTGCGCGCGCAGTTTATAGATTGTAAGTTATTTTCAAATCACTTTTTCTAAATTTAAAACTTATATTAATAACAATCTATTTTTGTTGCAGGTTAGTACCAATGTCTAGCTTTGAATAAAGTCATAAATGTCGAGCAGAACGTAAGTAAAGTACATTTAACGCATAAGTGAATTAATGTACTTTAAACAAACTATATATCATTACTGATCTTTAAAATGTTTTAACTCTAGCTATTATTGAAACTCACCAAACATTTAAAATATAAAAGGCTCGCTTCTACTTATACTAAACTCTATTGCAAACTTATTTTAATTAATTTAGTAATATTATTTAATTTGAAAACAAAAATATTACAACACAGATCGTCCTAAATTCGTAATACGCGTAATAAAAAAAATATGACTTGCGTAACGCGCCTGAATTTAGCTAGTCTACATAGTTTACATAGTCTACGTAAATGTACATTTTTCTACAGTAGTGTTACCTAGATTGTCCTTGAAATATAAAAACTCGCTGCCCACACATTTTAATCACGCTATGCCCATCATCAAATTCGCACCTTTACATCGAACACCGCCTTTCTTCCGTTAAAATCCGAGCACACCTTGGAAGCGCATCGGCCTCATTGCGGATGCGCTCGAAAAGCGATGCATCTTGAACTTGACCCTGAGGTGGCTATGCGACGCGCTGCGCAGGACCTTGGGAATCCCCCCCCCCTCCTCGCGCTGGCATTTAAAGGCCGCGCTGCGCTTCTTTAGCCTCCCGATGTGTGCGCACGCGTCCGCGCTCTCCTTCGCTGTTATCTCCGGGCTGCGCGGAAATCTGATGTCGTCCAATGGCCGAACAAGCTGATTACTGGATCGCTCCGCGATAAGATGCAGGCTCTTTTACGTAGTAGCTTGCGGATTGATAGGCCGAGCGATAGAGCAGGACTTTCCATTTGACCAGTAAAAATCCCCGTTTTTTACATTTTTGCGTTCGTAATTGTTTAAACTTTACAGGCTCCTGGCTATGATGTTGATTTTACTGTTTATGTTTTGTTGTAAGCTAATTTAAGAAATTTAAAAGAAAAAGTTCCCTTTGTACAACTTAACTTTAAAGCGAATTTCCATTTTAAACAAAACTTTCTTTTAAAGCAAATATGAAACTTTCTTTGTACACTAAACCGGCAATGTAAGCTAACAAGGTTTGCATTAAGAATAAAGTTCCTTTGCCCTGCAGTACAATCAGTCACGCTATAAAATTAGCAATTATATTAAGTTAATCAAGATGCAGAGATTATTATTAAAATTTTATGACGTATATCGTTACAAACATACATATTTATCGAATTCAATTAAAACTGGGCGCCGACTGGTTTTTGCATTTGTTGAGTTGCAATAAACTACGCTCCATAATTATCTTAAAAGAAAAAAGTCTTTAATAACTCGTGGAAGGACTTAAAACCACGTTTCACAACATACCGGGGGAAATACAGCTTTTCTCTCTAATAAAATTCCTCCCGTATTAACATTTCCCGTCTACTTCCCTCGTTTGCAAACCCATCGAAAATTTAAATAAAAAAAAAACTACCCATCGCATCGCGCAGCCTAGCAAAATCGAAGCCCGTAGTTTCCACCGAAATAAGCGAGAGTCGATCGAAAAACTGTCGAGGGTCGAATTACCCATTCCGCTTGGCGATGTGAAATTTAATCGGCGACAGCGCATTCTCGGCAAAGGCACTTTTCGAGTCACCTGCCCGATGCGCACAGAACTCTACACGCCGATTTCCGCTCGCTTTGTTTACCGAAGCAATCGAGCGACGCGCCCCGTCCGTAATAACACGAACGCGCGTTTTCGCTTTCTTGCGTTTCTGCGACGCGATTGCAGTCCCCCGATATTGCACGTGAATTTTACCGTCCGAATTAAGCGTCTGTGCCTTTCGGCGATTTCAGCGTTTTAAGATCAATATTACTTCGGTATCGAAATCTAAAGAGTTCCATTCGAGCTTGAAACTTCTGTTGTATGAAATGTGGACGAACCGAGCAAATATTGAATCTGCAGATGTACAACGTTACGACAATGATAATAGAAATGCAAAAATGAAAATTAAAGCTTAGCTAGTTTACACTCCTGCCTTTTCAGCTTTATCCACAAAAATATTTCAGACTACAACAATCTCCGTCGACATCAGCTGAGCACACAGCCGGACGAAATTCCTCCGGGGGCAACTCCCAGCAGCTCGCGCTCACCTCTTTCGCGCAGGCGCGCGCCGTTATGAAAAGCATCGCGTCAATTAGAGTCGGCGCGCGAGAATCTAATGAATTAACGCCGCGCGCGTGTGCCGTGTGTGTCGCGTGCGCGAGAGCCTGGGAATCGAGGCCCGGCCCACTTTTCTCTCCGAGAGCCAAGTCCCGGCGAGTTTGTGCGCGCACGTGCGCCCGAGCAGTCGATGTGCGCGAGGATTTTTATAAAAATGTCAGCCAAGTCCTGTATACCTGTTTTACCGTTTTTTTTTTCGTTGCAAAACTTCGTTATTTAGTAGAATTTGGCGCTCGAAGTAACGATAAACGGTGTCGAGAGACTTTGAGGTTAACCAGAGGCTTTATTTATAATTGAGAAACATACACTGTACGCAGTGATTTAGATAGATATGTGTAATATGTGAATTGAGAGTATAAGGTGCACCATTTTTCGTCTCGCAGACTCTTAACCTGTTTTTTTAAAAGGAAATTTAAACTCGGCTCTAAAATTTGAAAAAAAGTACTATAAAGCCAATTCGGTTTCCAATTTCTTCGAAAGACCCAAATTCTAAAAAAGTTAAACGGAGCCGTAATAAATTTGGCGGTTAAAAAAAACTGCAGCGCGCAGAATGCAGATGCCGGAGATTAAAGGCCCGCGGATGATCGGGAATTCTTGCGTAATTACGCCGTTGTGCGACGGCTCCATAAATCGAGGCCCATCTTTCCCCCGGAATTCGTCAGGACGAGAATGAGCTCACGACTTGCCTTTTTTTTTTCTTCGCGTTACCCAACATCCTCCCCGGCAATTTCGCCGTGTAATATCCGCTGTTCCGTGCTTTCTTCAGTTTGTAACGCAAAGTTTCGAAAACCTGTTACTGAATTACCAAGTTGTACGTGATTCTCAGAGGATCTTCTTATGCATAAGTATCAGCTGGGCTGTGTATGTTGGTGGCGAAAGGTCAACATGACTGAGATAAATAAGTATCTGGAATTCCGCGAAAAATCGTTGCGCCCGTTCGACTTAAAAAAGTCAAAATTTCTCCTAACCGGTGGCTTTTTTTTTTTTACTGAAACAGCTTTTTCCTGCTTCCGCAAATAAACACTCCGACTAGACCAATTACTTCAAAAGATAAAATGAAATTTAGCGTAAATGAAATTGATGAAAATATTCCTTCTACTCAAAGCCATACACGAGGCGATCATCAGAATTCGGCTTCTAAGTCCCGAAGGTCAGGCTCAAGGCCGGCCAGGACCGGTCGTGTTGGAATTTCTTGTGTAGAAAGTAACGGATGGGCGACTCTTCTCAAGATGGTCGAACAGTATTGATTTCTGCGTTATCTGGAGTAGAATTTGATCAAGTATTCTTCTCAAAGAAATTTAAATTTGCATCATTTGTTATTCATTGAAAATAACTTTTTTTTTTAATGGGTAAAATATGTTTGAACAAATCTTGAAAAAATGGATAGATCCAAAACGAAGGATTATATTTAAATGCAATGCAAATTTTATTAGCTATATATTGTTGTTCGAAAGCTACATCGCAGTATATCTGCAATAAAATAGCTTGCAATCCGACTGCCTGGGGAAACAGTCGAGCAGTAAAGGATCGATTTAGAATTCAAGAAGGCTACACCCAGGCTTCGTGTTACGCGGCTTTTACTGTGCCGCAAGATTTATATCTCAAACTCTAAATATTTCTTTTTGCAATGCTTTACGTTTTTATCGAAGCTTGATGACCTACTGAGTCAGTTTGACGTTGCCACTATAACAATAATTAGAAAAGTCATTCCGAGAGTAACCATAAATAAAATAAGAAATGCTGAAATAAAGCTAAAACGATAAGTACGCCACAATGAGATTAAACATCTCTTAAAAGTCGTTGAAAGTCTTCATTTTGGCTTGGATATCGTGTTGGGTACACGTAGCTTCGAAAGGCTGGAAAAAATGGAGAACTAAAGAAAGCTCTAATTCAATATGGGTTCGTTAACCTGTCGCTTCAGCCGTAGCAACCCTTGACTCGAACGATCGGCGACGTTCCGCCCCGCAACCAGCATCCCTAATATTCCGCAAACAAGTCAGTTCTCGGCAAAGTCCCAGGGGTAATAGATCCCGTCTAATCTTCTCCGACTCTCGGATCTTATCGACCTTCCATGAGGTCACGTCTCTCCCTTCCCCTGCATTTCTCTCTTTTTATCTCTCCCCTAACCAGCACGTGGCAACTAATGCTTGCGTGTCTACCCTCACCCATAGGTCTATCGACTTGGCGAACCCGTCAGCGAGGCGACGGTGGCGCCGTACACTACCACCCCGTCTGGTAGCCGACTCGACTGCGACTCGCGGACTCAAGTTCAGCGAAACGTCGGCCCTCCCTTCCCCTTTGCCTCCCTCCTCGCGGCGAGTGACGTCACGCACTCCTCGCCAGAGCGACACACGAGGGAGTGTATAACCTCCTCGAGTCCATCCCTGCTGTTTTTGCGGATTCTTTGCTAATTTTGCCCGACAACTGATTTCTCCTCGAGGTTATGTGGTGTTGCAAGAGGTTGGATCGGTCCGATTGGCCCGTCACCGTTGTCCTTCGAGGTAAATCACTCATCCTTTGTGCTTTTTTCACGCTTAAGCTCGACGACGCTTCTGCAAATGCACGTACGTCAGCATGAGTCATTGCGAATATCCCTTAAGGACGCCAGCGAACCCATTGATCACGTTTATTTTTAAGTTGCCTGATCGATAACAATCTGATACCGCGATGGACGTCTTACACATTCGACTGTAATTCAAGTATTTAGTGACTTTGATTTAAAAAAAGCGCTTGCTTATACGAGAATTCAATAGAGCCTTCGGAGATGCAGTTGCAGTGAACGAAATAGAATTGATGCCGCACTAATTCGACGGTTTCTTTTGAAAAGAAAGCGGTAACATAACGATCTTTCTCACATGAAACAATGCACCCCCGAGCACACAGACACGAAATAATTAATACCCATTCCCAATGACAATCGGTCCTCGATCCACCGAAACCTCGAAACAAGGACGTTGATTTTTCCGCGATTCCCACGAGAACTTACCGCGCACCGGAGGTGGACGATAGACAGGAAGCTGGCGGTCGTGTATCGACGCGTGTTTTTCGGTGCCAGACACCGTGCGCCAGAAATTCATGTGGGAATTCCGAGCGTTATTATATACGCGCATTCACGCGGTCGCAGGGAAAAGTTGGCGCTCGACTGCACGGCTCGCTCGACTACTCGCATTCACCTGCAGGACAATTTATTGATCAAAGGAGGCCTCTATGGCGGCTTATAAGCTGTTCGCGCGCGCTCTCTGCCAGGTGAATCGATTTCCTTCTTCTTCTTCTTCTCCAAGCCAAGTCTGCGGCTGGCCCTTTTTATCGGCTCTCGAGGTTAATTCGCTGTTCGCGGCTCGCGAACCGTTGCCTTCTGAGTGTATTAATAATGGGCTCGGGCGTGAAGGTTGCTAGGCAGCTAGGCGCGCAGGTTTTCAATAATTGATCGCGGGTGTGGAGGAGCACGGGTTTGGGTGTGTTTCTGTAACAGATGGGAATTATGCCTTTAATCAAAGTGGTATAATCGTCTGCAGCAGGTTTTTATCTCGTGGGAAATGCATTCGTTCCTGATTAAACATTTTCGAGCTGTACTTGTACTTTATGTGTTCGCGAACTTGTAATGTATAAATTCTGTTGAGTTTCTGGTTATAGAAAACGGGCTTTGGGCACTGGTTAGAAATTATTCCTTTTGGTAATTAATTAGCTAAACATCAGTTAATAATTATCCAACGTTTTTTTTAATTCCGCTGGGTTTGCTCTGCTCGTGTAATAGACCTCAAAAATACATACAAGTAAATCAGAAACGCAATCCGTAAGAAAGATTGAACTAGAAGAAATGGTTGTAATAGAGAAATATTTCATATGAACTCGATAGTATAGAGCTCTCATAGCTTTCCGTTGAATTTCCGGTATGTAGAGCACAAGTTATTGACACTGTTTTATATAGTAGAATATATTATTACCTATACAGACAAATTTAAACGCAATGGTAAAAACATGAAAAAGATTCGATTACCCATCAGGTTGACGATTAAGTTCAACATTGTTATGCAAATAAGAACTTTATCTTGGACGTTGTATTTCAACTTTCGAAATTAGCAATAATTAACAGGAAGGAAATTACTTACGTAAGAATGCATGTGAATTATGTACCTGTTAATATGATTTGGAAATAGATGTACTTTCAACTTTACGATAACGGTTCACTAAAAAAATTATCGGGCACAAATTTTACGATTCCAGAATAAAGGTTTTATGCGCAACATATAGCTAACGATAAAACTTAAAACGTTAATCAATAATACTTTTGTCATAATCATTCAATCCACTCTCTTAAAAAAAAATTATTCAAAATCGCATTCAACGAATTTGCTTTCGGCGGCAGTAAATTCGAGCCACTTGGAATGAGTTTTCCCGCTGGTTCGAGGTCGGAAAAGTCCGGGGTGAACGTACATGAACGCGAGGTGGGCGCGATATTGAGTTACCCGGAGCGGAGTGCAGGAATGCCGCATATCCATGTAGGAACGGCGTCATAATGTAAAACGCCGCTTGAATATGCAGCCGCATTCGTATTATTTATATAATCCGAATCGTCAGACTCGCCGGCACCGTTTCCGTGCAGCCAGCGGCGGGAGACAATCGGAACAAATTGTTCGAAACTCTTTCGAGGTTTCGAATTTCACCAATTCATTGGCTTACTTCGTTGCGAGGTGAAAAATTGGTTGGGAGGGAATTTAAAGGGGACTGATCTAATGCCGCATTCTTGTCGTTCCTGCTATTCGTTTGAAAAGGTTCGGCGCAGTATTTCAAATGTAACGTGCTTGCAAAAAATTGAAAACTATTAGCAATGGTAATGTTCTCCGCAATCAAAAGAGTTGATCTCGCACTGTTCTTACTCATTATTATTAATAACTTGGTGCGTGAAACGGCTGAAGATGTCATTTAAATAACGGATGAATCAAATTGATATTAATAATTTATTTCTTTGATTATATTGAATTACATAAAATGAATCATTCATAACGTGTACACATATAAATTTTGAAATAAAAATTTTTTAAATAAATAAAATTCAAATTTAAATTAGGAGACAAAAATTTTTATCGATAAATTTCCGTCTGATCTTAAGTTAAAAGTCAAATGAATTTTAAAGCTACTTTTTATTAGTAAGGCAAGACGAATGTGCACTTGTTGATTTCACTAAGTTGAGTACAGAAAACTTCTGAATTTAATCGAATAAAAGTACTTTAAGATTTCAAACCAACTATTGTTCATTGAAATCGATGTTCATTTTTTATAATTTTAATTTCATTTTAAATAATAAATGAATCAAAATAAAAGATTTAGCATTTGCAACAGCTTTATTTTATTTAAGGTTGCGGGCCTTATCATGAAGGAGCCCTGTGAGGGGCACTGAATAATATGTTAAAAAATGATGTAGCAATGTTTAATTGCGTTCATTGTCAAGTATTTTTAATTAAGAAAACCCGACAATGACTGATGCATTAAAAAATTATTAAAAATATTAGTCTCCCTAAATTGCCCCGTCAGTGAGTACAAAAATTTGACAACATAGAATTTTTTTGGTTAAAGTTTAATGTCCACGCATGCGCAGACGTAATCCTCGGTCATGACTTTTCGGCAAATTTTTTTTTCCATATTATGAATTAAGTTTTCTTTTATATTTCATTGGTAACTATTATTTTTTTTTTAATTCGAATCTACAAGTAACGAACTATAACTTTGTACGTTTTTCTTACGAATGTTATGGGTTTTCGA